>MU761902.1:19124-94850 GCA_026770625.1 Nicotiana glauca | reverse complement strand
TTATTAAGAAATTTTAAAGGATATAGTTTCAAATCAAATTTAAATGTTGAACAGTTAATACAATACTTCGAACCATCCCAGAAACCCGGTGCCACAAGTGCATGAGCAACTATCGATATGGAAAAATAAAAAATACATCATATGTCCGAAATACAGTGGACAAAGAATAAATAATAAGAAATCACTGGAAGGAACTACACTAGATGCGGCTCGTCTCGAACAATGCAGCTCACCTAGTCCTAGAGTCATCCACGCTGCCACGCCCAATAAGCTGCTAGAGGTATACATAGCTGTGCAACAAAAATGCACAAAAGTGTAGTATGACTACGTAATCAACATGTACTCAGTAAGTATCCCTCCTAATCTCGAAGGAGTAGAGACGAGATGGCCAACTCTGACATTCTCTACTAGTCCAAAATTGTTCATCCTTAATATATATATATATATATTAAACTGTGGATTTATTTTATAAACATGATTTTTAACCCAAGCAGAGGAAACAAGTAAACATATAATTCTTTCATAGGAAATTTCCAAAATTCCTCTTTATCATCAACAAATTAATCTCGAGCCAGGGTGAGACGGTAGCAACTTTAATAAGTTCAAGACAACAGCACAAACATGCACAAATCATGCCGAGGTCGACGGCCCGCTCCAACAAAAATGTAAATTGTGCACTGCCGAGGATCGAGCGGCATGAACCATAGATGCATCTATTCTCACTGAGGCATTCGGCCCATTCCATAAATAAACACATATTCTACTTTCGAATCATCCATGTGACTCAGGCACACATAAAATACATGCTCAAGTAGGAAATTAAGAGTTTATCGGGGATAATCAACCAAATAGATAAATTTCTCTTTTTTAACATTTCAGGGAAAATTTAATAGTAAATATCTTTTTAAATTCCTTTACTAATTCAAGGTGATTTGAACAATTAAAACTATCAATGGGTTCACAGTAATCCAAGTATAACATGTTTTTTGGGTCCTACACTACCAGAACAATAGCATAATAGTAGCTATGCACGGACTCTCGTCACTTCGTGCGTATGTAGCCCCCATAAATAGGAGCTCATAACCAATTTAAATCACCTATGGGGTAAATTCCCCCTCACAAGATTAGAAAGGAGACTCACCTCGCTCCGAAGACTCATAACCGACATTCTACATTCATCTGAAGGCTTGAACCAACGCACAATGTACCAAAACTAGCCAATTAACGACAAACTAATGAGAATATGCTCAAATACTTATTAACAATTCAGATTTTACAAATTCCCATCTCCACTTAGTAAAATGACCAAAATGCCCTCGGGCCCACGTTCCCGGAATCCAAGATTTCTCGAAGATAAAGGTTACCCGTGACCTTAGGAACTCAAATATATTATTTCCTCTTAATTCCCTATCCAAAATCGTGATCAAAATCCAAGATTATAATTTTCAAGGGTTTCCACCAAACCCTCAATTTTTACACTAATTATCATTCTTAAATCCATACGTAATTGATGTATTTAACTCAAAAGTGATTAGGGTAACTTACCTCAATATTGACGATGAAATCCTCTCTTGAAGCTCCCCAAGAATCGCCCAAACCATGAAGAAATGGGAGAAATGAACTCAATCCCACGATTTAAAACAAGGTTCTGCTTCCAGTCATTTCTGCTTCTGCGGAAGCCATGCCGCATCAGTGGTTTCGCTTATGCGGTCAAAAGGCCGCTTCTGCGGCTCCTTCTCA
Source organism: Nicotiana glauca (assembly GCA_026770625.1). Taxonomy (NCBI): domain Eukaryota; kingdom Viridiplantae; phylum Streptophyta; class Magnoliopsida; order Solanales; family Solanaceae; genus Nicotiana; species Nicotiana glauca. The sequence continues at coordinate 93,110 of MU761902.1, read as the reverse complement.
TGCCGTTCTTTCTCGTTTCTGTGATGCCCCTTCCGCATATGCGATTCCGCTTTTGTAGAATTTTGACCGCATCTGCGGTCCTCAAGCTTTGGACCAAAACCGCTTCTGCGGCTCCTCGTTCGATTCTGCGGTGCCGCTTCTACGGTCAACCAACCGCAGAAGCAAAAATACCAGCAACGAGATGCCTTCAGCTCTCTTCCAAATTCTAATTTCGATCCCTCAACCACCCAGAATCCACCCGAGGCCCTCGGGACCCCAACCCAGATCGGGTCGTTACATTATACGTTAAATATTAGATGATAAAAGTTTTACCAAATGAACATGAAGTCGATAAAAGACTTAATAACGAATAATCCAAAATACTCCCAGAACCCGGAGTCACAAGTGCATAAGCATCTACAGATAAGGAAATAAAATACAATATTCGTCTGAAATGCAGTGGTCAAGAATTAAATACAATATACTGAAAGGGACTATACTAGCTGCCAGTCGCCTCGAATAATACAACTCACCTAGTCCCAGAATCATCCGCGCTGCTACACCCAGTAGGCTGCTAGAGATACTTATACATGTGCAATAAAAATGCACAGAAGTGTAGTATGAGTACGTAAATAACGTGTACTCAATGAATATCTCGTCTAATCTCGAAGAAGTAGAGACGAGATGGTCAACTTCGACACTTACTAGAGGTCCAATGATAGTATAAAAAATGTGGGGAAATCATGGATTTTTATAGTAGTTCTATCTCGCAAGGCAGAAAAATAGGTAAACACCTTTAACAAATATTAAGGGATTTTCAATTTTACTTTTTATTATCTTATCAATTTATATCAATCCATAAAAGGCAATTTCCACATTTAAAATTCTCAAGCGAAAAATAACATGCGCAAATCACACCGAGGCGACGGCCTGATCCAATAGACATGTAAATTGTGCACTACCGAGGGTCAAACGGCACGAACCATAGATGCATCTATTACTCCGCTCGCGAATCATCCATGCGACGCGGTCAACATAAAATAAGGAATCACCCTGCTCGTGAATCATCCATGCGACGCAGGTACACATAATATACATGCTCAAATAGCCAATTGGAATCTTTTATCGGGGAATAATTATCCAAATAAAATCAATTCTCCTTTAACAATTTTTAAGAAATGAAGTTTAATCCTTTTAGTAATTTACTTACTAATTCAATGTAATTTAAGCAATTCAAGCTATCAATGGGTTCATAAATAATTCAAGTATAACATGCTTTTGGGTTATAACTACCCGGACAATAGCATAATTATGCACAGACTCTCGTCATCTCGTGCGTGCGTAGCCCCCACAATTAGGAGCACATAATCAATTATTTCACCTATGGGGATAATGCCCTCTTACAAGGTTAGAAAGGAGACTCACCTCGTTCCGAAGATCCAAACCGGCATTCCACGCCCTTCCGAAGACTCTCAATGATGCACCACGCTCCAAAACTAGCTAATGGTTATGCAAATCCATTAATAATTGCTCAATTATTCATCACAATGTAATTTGTAGCACTTCCTAACTCCGACACGTGCCCGGATTCCGAAATTATTCGAAGTTAAAGATTACCTATGAACTCACGAACTCAAATATATAATTTTCTCTTAATTTTATCCCCAAAATCGTGTCTAAATTCCAAGAATATAATTTCTAGGTCTTTCTATCAAAACCTCAAATTTCTACTAATTTAAATGCTCAAGTCCATACATAGTTGGTGTATTTAACTCAAAAAAGTGGGGATAACTTATCTTATCATTGATTATGAAAACCCTCTCTTGAAGCTCCCTAAATATTGCACAAGCCATGAAAATTATGAGAGAAATGGCCAAAATCCAATTTTTAAAACACCCTCACCGCCTCAGCAATTTCAGCTTCCGCGATCCTGCTTTTGCGGACAAAATGCCGCTCTTGCAGACACTGGGCTCAGCCTAATTTTGCTTCTGCGGACGGCCCACTGCTTCTGCGGTCCGCCTGAGGCTGCCCTTTTTTGCTTATGCAATATTACCTCCGCAGATGCGGTCCCGCTTCTGCGGAACATTGACCGCATATGATGTCCACTCCAGCTGCCCCTCATTCCGCATTCGTGACCACTCTAACGCATTTGCCCCTCATTTCGGACCTAGGCGTATGCCCGATTCGGGTTTTGTATAACCCGGGAGCGTTTTGGCGCCTATTGTGGAAGTTAGCATTTTAGAAGAAATTTCATAAGTTTGACTTGAATGGTATTTCTGTGTTATCAATGTCCGTTTGGGATTTTGAGACTGTGAATATCTCCATATGGTGATTCTGGAGTTGGGGGCGCGATCGGAAGTGAATTCGAAGATCCGTAGGTAATTTTGGAGCCATTTGGCTAAATATAAAAATTTGAAGGTTTTTAAGAAGTTTGACCGGTGGTGGACTTTTTGATATCGGGGGCGAAATCCAATTCCAAAAGTTGGAGTAGGTCCGCAATGTCAAATATGACTTGTGTGCAAAATTTGAGGTCAATCAGACGTGATTTGATAGGTTTAAACATCGTAAGTAGAAGTTTCAAATTTTGAAGTTTATAAAGCTTGAATCGGGGTGTAATTCATGGTTTAAGCGTTGTTTGATATGATTTGAGGCCTCAACCAAGTCCTTAATATGTTTTGGGACTGGTTGGTATGATCGGTTGGGGTCCCGAGGGCCTCGGGTGGATTTCGGGTGGTTAACGGATCGAATATGGGATTATTGGAAGGTTGAGGACTGCTGGTTACTGTCATAACCGCACCAGCGAAAAAGGGGACGCTGGTGCGGCGCCGAAAAATCGGCTAGGAAGGCGCAAGTGCAAATTTTTGGTCAAGGGCTTGAGGACCGCAGATGCAGTCAAGGTTCCACATAAGCGGGACCGCTTCTGCGGAGAAGTGGTCGGAGAAGTGGTCGCAGAAGCGGATTGGGTCGGCTCAGAGTGGACCGTAGATGCGGTCAAAATTCCGCTGAAGCGGGACCGCATCTGTAGAGGTAATATCGTAGAAGCAAAAAAAGGCAGCCTTGGGCGGACCGCAGAAGTTGTAGTCGATCCGCACCTGTGGAACCGCAGAAGCGGTCAAGGGAATGCAGGTGCGGAAATCGCTGGAGGCAGAAGGGATGTTTTAAATCGGGGTTTGAGTTCATTTCACCCATTTTTCATGGCTTGGGCAATTTTTGGGGAGTTTCAAGAGAGGATTTTTCGTCATCAACGACAAGGTAAGATATCCCCACCTATTATGAGTTAGATACATCAATTATATGTGGATTTAAGCATGAAAATTGTAGAAAAACTTGGGGTTTGAAGGAAGACCAAGAAAATTATTGCTCTTGGAATTTGACCACGATTTTGGATATGAAATTTAGAGAAAATCATATATTTGAGTTCGTGAGTTTATGGGTAAAGTTTATCTTTGAAAAATTTCGGAATCCTGGCACGTGGGCCCGAGGGCATTTTGGCAACTTTTTGATCGGAGTTAGGAATTGCTACAAATTAGATTGTAATGAATAATTGAGCGTATATTAATGGATTTGCGTAACCATTGGCTAGTTTTGGAGCGTGGTGCATCAAGTAGAGCCTTCGGAAGGGCGTGGAATGCCGGTTATGGATCTTCGGAGCGAGATCAGTCTCCTTTCTAACCTTGTAAGAGGGAATTGTCCCCATAGGTGAAATAATTGATTATGTGCTCCTATTTGCGAGGGCCACACACACACGAGGTAACGAGAGTCCGTGCCTAGCTACTACTATGCTATTGTCCGGGTAGTTAGGACCCAAAAGCATGTTATATTTGGATTATTTATGAACCCATTGATAACCTGAATTGCTTAAATCACATTGAATTAGTAAGTGTATTTCTAAAAGAATTAAACTTCATTTCTTAAAAATTGTTAAAGGAGGATTTTTTTTATTTGAATAAATATTCCCCGATAAGTTCTTAATTGACTGATTGAGCATGTATCTCTATGTGTACCTGCTTCGCATGCATGATTCACGAGCAGGGTATGTGTTTATTTATGGAACGGGTCGAATGCCTCGGCAGATTAAATAGATGCATCTATAGGCGCGCCGTCGACCCTCGGCAAGTGCACAGTTTATTTTTGTTTGATCAAGCCGTCGCCTCGCCATGATTTGTGAATGATATATATATATATATTGTTTCCTAAGAATTTTAAATGTTGGCATTTCCTTTCATGTCTTGATACGAATCGATAAGATAATGAAAAGTAAAATCTTGGAATCTCCTTATCATTTGAGAAGGTGTTACCTATTTTCTTGCTCTGTGTTATAATTGCTAGATTATCCATGTTTTCCTAACATCTTCACCATATTATTATTGGACCTCTAGTAAGTGTCGAAAATGACCATCTTGTCTCTATTTCTTCAAGATTAGACGGGATACTTATTGAGTACACGTTGTTTACGTACTTATACTACACTTCTGTGCATTTTTGTTGCACAGGTATATGTAACCCTAGTGGCCTACTAGGCGTAGCAGCGCGGATGATTCTGGGACTAGGTGAGCTACATCATTCGAGACGGCCGCAGCTAGAGCAGTCCTTTCCAGTGTACTGTATTTACTTCCTATCCATTGTATTCTGAACGGATGTTCTACTTTATTTTCTTATCAGTAGATGTTCATGCACTTGTTACACTAGGTTGTGGGATGGTTTGAAGTATTGTATTAACTGCTTATCATTTAAATTTAATTTGAGACTATATTCTTTAAAATTGTTAAATTTGAAGGAAAATCCTATATTTCAAAAGTATTAAAATGATATTTTGATTAAGTAATTTGGTTGGCTTGCCTGACAGCCGTGTCCGGTGCCACCATAACCCTTAGTGGATTTTGGGTCGTGACAACATGGTATTAGAGCACTAGGTTCCTAGGGTCTCACGAGTCATGAGCAAGTCTAGTAGAGTCTCGCGGATCGGTACGGCGACATCTGTACTTATCTTCGGGAGGCTGCAGTACTGTTAGGAGTACTTCCCTTATTGATTCCTTGTCGTGCGATTTGATTCATGTGAGGCTTATGCCTTTGTCTCCTTCTTACTCAATATTATGCATGCAAAGCGCTTGTTATGACTCGAGAGTTGAAGAATTTTAAGAGCACTACGAATGCGGTGTGGGTGTTTCTCCCTACGGGGTTGTTTTATCTATTATCGTCTCCTTGTGGAAGGATATTCTGTTGTTTTGGCTCAACAGCAGTACTTTTGAGAGCTCTAAGGTTAGGCACAAGTTGCCATGATGCTTATGAACGAATGTTGCAAGTAGGGATATGATGGTAGGATGATTGCCTGCGTGTCGGGGCAGTGAATGACTTGAAGGGAGGTTTACTCAGTGCATAATCAAGATATTTAGTATTTTATTCCCGAGAGGGGAAAGACAATCGAACTAAGGATGGTCAGATGTGGGCTGGTGGAAGTAATGAGGCTTGGTATTTGCAAGCGTTGTAGATTTCTCTTCTATGATGGGATGTCATTGTCCTAATTTAACATGCTAAGTTTGTTGGTGATATGACCTTCTAAAATTCGCCTTTGGGGCAAGATATTGTGAGATATCTTTGGAGACACAACTGTCAGATATCGCAGGGTGCGGTAGTTCAGGATTGAATCAGTATTTCTAATGTTGACGGTTCGGTAAAGATGACCTTCAGAAAGGTTCAAGTTAGCAGCAATTGTGGGTTCAGGTGCCACGACGATAGATTTTTGTTTAAGACAGCAAGTGAGCAGAAAAGTATGGGGAAGGACATTGGGAAGTGTCAGGCGGTGGCTAAAGTTTCCGGAATGCCGAGTAATTGATTAAGGGGATGAGTTCAGCCAAAGTGGGAGAGCGGTGGAGCTGCATATGCGCTTTGTAGTGGGATGACCACCTGCCTTAAGGAGACTTTGGAATGATTTGGGATTTTAGTGGCTGGCGATTGAAGCCTACGGGATTAATTAGAAGTATGGGCTGTCACGCGGCAGGAGATTTGATATGACGGGACGGAGCTTCTTGAACGAAGAAGGATACAACATAACTTTGAATTGGAAGAATATTGCCGCACATTTAATTGATGTCTATAAGGGGTGAACGGGTGCAATTGGAGAGTGAGCTCAGACTCATGATGGGTTATTGATGTCGAAGTCATTGTACCTCGTGCAGCGGCATTGGAAGATGCCTGGGAGAGCTTTTATATGTGGGTCACCCAAGTAAGCAGGTTAGCAGTCGCGTGGTTGGCGAGGGTTCGGCAAAAAATCCTATCGTTTATATAGCAAAGAATTCGGTTGTGCAAATATGTTTGATGAGTCAGAATATAAGAAGGGTTTTTACAGAAAGATTTCGAGAACTTTGGCAGTTGATTGCGCGAGGTTATGTCAATAAGAGATAAAGAGGACGGGTGAATTCCAAATTTGTGATATGATGGATTCATGCTAAGTGGGAGAGTCCCACCACTTATGATTGGGTTGCATGGTTAACTACTTGCGAGATTTTTGGCTATTAACATATCGATTGGCTATTTTCATTACGGGAAAGGGCCATAAGTGGTAATTTGAGCAAGGAAGTATTGTTGGGCTATCGTTGGCCTTATTGGCCAATGTTCAAACTTTGGGAAGGATTCAGTATTGTGCTTTGTAAAGATGCGGGTTCCCAAGGAAGTGATTTTGCAAGGTGCTACACCAATAGGGCATCCATGTGCTAGAAGATTTATGGAATTGATTATATTCGGGGCCAAGTCAGAGCGGGTGGCTCTCATCAGCGGTCCTAGTGAAATTTAAAAGATAAAGTCTGGTACCTAATGATATCGAACCTATAAGTATAGTTAAGAATCAACCTTTGTAGCAGCTTATAAAAAGGTGCCCAGAATGTTCTATGATATTTTAACTTGCGGTATAGCATTTGAGAGATATTAAAATAGCTTGTGGGATTTGAGACAACATGCTCTCGTGATTCAAGGTCACTCGAGATGAGTGCAGATGGAGTATGTTATGTGTTGGATGGAATTAGTGTTATTTCTAAGGCAATCGGGTGAATTGAAAGGAGATAGATTGGTTAGCCATAATTTAGTTGGCATGTTGGTGGTAGAGATCAGCTCTTTCAGTGTGATTAAGTTATGCAAGTGATCTGTGGCGGTGCGTATGAGGCTTGTCCGCCGCCGTAGTTGATATTATTCTGAAGCATTCTATTTTTATGGCTTTCTATGTGGAAGTGGATTCCGGAAAGGCTATGGTGCCTTAGACCACTACTTAGAGATTTGTGTATTTCCACGGTAATAAGAATCTTCCTGTGTGTTGCTATGTTTCTCCTGAAGCGAGTTCAGTGAAAAAGCTTTTATGCGATGAAGTGTTGACCTATTAGTAGTTTCGGGTTATGATAAGGGTCATGTTCTATCGTACATTGGCATGTTGGGTGCAGTGACTAGTATGGGATTTGAAGTGAAAGGAATCAAGGTTGCAGTTCGGTGCCAACAAGGATGTCACGAGCTCGGATGAGCACGAAAGGAATTTCGATTTTCAAAGTAAGTGGTATTGTCATCAGCATCACCGGAGATTGGTATTTTGTGAAAAAGTCTTTGTATCCTGGTTAGGGATTCTTGATCGTTTTTCAGCATTAGTGCGGTCGGTGGTTTGGATGTGTGGACCTATTATGTGTTTCGGAAGGTTGTGAGAGCGAGTCCCACATGAAGATCGTATAAGTGTGGCATGTAGTCACTTGATTGATCGAATAAGTTAAACCAAGTATGAAGATTTGTGATGATATCGATAAGTTGAGGATATATGCCTGGAGGGCACTCAATTATTGAGTTGTGGACTGTGGATGAGTACTCCGGTTCTGATGGTTGTCTTTGTGTGTTATGAGAAGAGGGAAATTATTATGGACCTTTGAAAGGTTATTTGGCTTAGTTTGATACGATCAGGATCAACTTGAGGTCGGTGGATGGATTTAAATGTGATTTTGGGCTCTATGTCAGGCCACTTGTGTTCATTTCAGTAATGTGCTCCTTATTGAGTAGTCAGGGTGTTATTTTGTTGTCAAATATTTCATGTAGTGATGCATTGTGCCGTGTGAGTTGTGAGACGGCTTGAGGAATTGCTTATGTGATGAGTATCCGCATAGAAATGATGTATTATGAACAAGATGGCTCTTGAGATTCAGATTATATGTCGCACCTCAGTTGTGCTTGAGTTTTGTAGCTTATGGTGCTATATGTTCCCTCAGGGATGTTATTATGCATTTAGCATGCTTATGACCGATATTCGGTATTTTGTTGTAATGAGCAAATTTGGCTCGATGTACATCTCCTTATGCGAGATCTATGTGTGGATCGGGTTGCACGCCGCAACAGTGTGATGTTGAGTATAGTTTCTATAGGCTATTTTGTGTGCCTTGCTTCGTATTTTTTAAGGAAAGTCCGTATTAGTGCGTGAGTTAGGTAATTCCTTCCAGAGTTCGTTTTCCTTTTGTATCGAGTTCGAATTGGTGGCCTATTGGCACATGGTAACATCATATGGGACTTTTGATCATGTCCGGGTGGCATATTGCTTGAGTAGTTCGTACTGGGTAAGACGAGATTATTGGTTATAAGATCCGTGCAATCCAAGTATGTGAAGATAAGACCATCATTTGGTCCTGAATGAGGTGATGGTTTTGTCAAGGGTATGGACCTAATGATTTGTTGACTCGATAGTTGGTTATGAATTTCTGCACATCTCTTCCATCGTGGAGGTATTGTAAAGGTTAGAGTAAGACCTGTGTAAGTCATGGGGTGTAATGGGAGCATCGGATTAGTAGGATTTTGACTAAGTTGATCAGAAAATGTTATCGAGGTCCGGTGAGTAAAGTGATGCAAGGCGTGAATTCAGCTAAGGTATGCAGTCATGTTTGGGTACAATGTGTGGTAATTGATATGGTGATCATATGTTGGGAATAGGTCGGGCATAGAATTCTAGATGTTGGAATTGGGCTCTAAGGCTTATTTGCTTTAACAAAAGGGAATATCTTCAAAATTGATCGAGCTGATGTGCTCAACTGAGTTGTGGTAACATGGGAAGGTGCATGAGAAGTTAAGCAGCGATTTCAGACCACTCCAGTGAAGTTCTCAGCATGTTTGAGGATGAACGTATGTTTAAGTGTGGGAGAATGTAACGACCCGACCGGTCGTTTTGAGTTCTAGTGCTCCGTTCAGCAATCGAAGGCCATGAGCAGCTTCGTTTCAGGTATTATGACATGTACGCGTGGCCGGAATTGAATTTCGGGAAGTTCAAGGTTGATTTGGAAAGAGGATTCTCATTTCGGATGCTTAAAGTTGAAAGAATGAACTAGGATTGGAATTTTGACTAAACGACCTCGGAATCAGGATCTGAAGGTTCCAGCAGGTATATGATGATTTCGGACTTGGGCGTATTGCCGGTTCGGGTTTTGGATATCCCGGGAGTGTTTTGGCGCTTATTGTGGAAGTTAGCATTTTAGAAGAAATTTCATAAATTTGGCTTGAAGTGTATTTCAGTGTTATCAATGTCCGTTTGGGATTCCTAGACTATGAATAGCTCCGTATGATGATTCTGGAGTTGGGGCGAAATCGAAAGCGAATTTGGAGGTCCGTAGATCATTTTGGAGCCATTTGGCTAAAGATAAAAATTTGAAGGTTTTTGAGAAGTTTGACCGGAGGTGGACTTTTTGATATTGGGTCCGGAATCCAATTCCGAAAGTTGGAGTAGGTGCGTAATGTTGAATATGACTTTTGCGCAAAATTTGAGGTCAATCGGACGTGATTTGATAGGTTTAAACATCGGAAGTAGAAGTTTGAAATTTCGAAGTTTATAAAGCTTGAATCGGGATGTAATTCATGGTTTTAGCGTTGTTTGATATGATTTGAGGACTCGAGCAAGTTCTTAATGTGTTTTGGGACTGGTTGGTATGATTGGTTGGGGTCTGGGGGGCCTCGGGTGGATTCCGGGTGCTTAACGAATCGAAAATGGGATTTTTGGAAGGTTGAGGACTGCTGGTTGCTGTCTTAACCGCACCTGCGGAAAATGGGCCACAGGTGCGGCGCCGTGTGCGGATTTTTTTGTCAAAGGCTTGAGGACCGTAGATGTGGTCAAGGATCCACAGAAGCGGGACCGCATCTGCAGAGAAGTGGTCGTAGAAGCGGATTGGGTCGGCTCAGAGTGGACCGCATATACGGTCAAATTTCCGCAGAAGCGGGACTGCATCTGCGGAGGTAATATCGCAGAAGCAAAAAAGGGCAGCCTTGGGCGGACCGCAGAAGCGGTGGTCGATCCGCACCTGCGAAACTGCAGAAGCGGTCAAGGGACAGCAGGTGCGGAAATCGTTGGAGGCGGAAGGGATGTTTTAAATCGGGGTTTGAGTTCATTTCACCCATTTTTCATGGCTTGGGCGATTTTTGGGGGTGCTTCAAGAGAGGATTTTCGTCATCAACGACAAGGTAAGATATCCCCACCTATTATGAGTTAAATACATCAATTATGTGTGGATTTAAGCATGAAAATTGTAGAAAACTTGGGATTTGAGGGAAGACCTAGAAAATTATTGTTCTTGGAATTTGACCACGATTTTGGGTATGAAATTTAGGGAAAATCATATATTTGAGTTCGTGAGTTTATGGGTAAAGTTTTTCTTTGAAAAATTTCGGAATCCGGGCACGTGGGCCAGAGGATATTTTGTCAACTTTTTTATCGGAGTTAGGAATTGCTAAAAATTAGATTGTAATGAATAATTGAGCGTATATTAATCGATTTGCGTAACCATTGGCTAGTTTTGGAGCGTGGTGCATCAAGTAGAGCCTTTGGAAGGGCGTGGAATGCCGGTTATGGATCTTCGGAGCGAGGTCAGTCTCCTTTCTAACCTTGTAAGAGGGAATTGTCCCCATAGGTGAAATAATTGATTATGTGCTCCTATTTGCGAGGGCTACGTATGCATGATGTGACGAGATTCCATTCGTAGCTACTACTATGCTATTGTCCGAGTAGTTAGGACCCAAAAGCATGTTATATTTGGATTATTTATGAACCCATCGATAGCCTGAATTGCTTAAACCACATTGAATTAGTAAGTGAATTTCTAAAAGAATTAAACTTCATTTCTTAAAAATTGTTAAAGGAGGATTTGTTTTATTTGAATAAATATTCCCTGGTAAGTTCTTAATTGACTGATTGAGCATGTATCTCTATGTGTACCAGCGTCGCATGCATGATTCGCGAGCAGGGTAAATGTTTATTTATGGAACGGGCCAAACGCCTCGGCAGATTAAATAGATGCATCTATAGGCACGCTGTCGACCCTCAGCAAGTGCACAATTTATTTTTTTTGGATCGAGCCGTCACCTCGACATGATATATATATATATATATATATATATATATATATATATATATATATATATATATATATATATATATATATATATATATATATATTGTTGGCTAAGAATTTTAAATGTTGGCATTGCCTTTCATGTCTTGATACGAATCGATAAGATAATGAAAAGTAAAATCTTGGAACCTCCTTATCATTTGAGAAGGTGTTACCTGTTTTCTTGCTCTGTGTTATAATTGCTAGATAAGTCCATGTTTTCCTAACATCTTCACTATATTATTGTTAGACCACTAGTAAGTATTGAAGTTGACCATCTCGTATCTACTTCTTCGAGATTAAACAGGATACTCATTGAGCACATGTTGTTTACGTACTCATACTACACTTCTGTGTATTTTTGTTGCACAGGTATATGTAACCCTAGTGGCCTACTGGGCATAGCAGCGGATGATTCTGGGACTAGGTGAGCTACATCATTCGAGACGGCCGCAGCTAGAGCAGTTCCTTCCAGTGTACTGTATTTACTTCTTATCCACTGTATTCTGGATGGATGTTGTACTTTATTTTCTTGTCAGTAGATGCTCATGCACTTGTGACACCGAGTTCTGGGATTGTTTGAAGTATTGTATTAACTGCTTATCATTTAAATTTGATTTGAGACTATATTATTTAAAATTGCTAAATTTGAAGGAAAATCCAAGATTTCAAAAGTATTAAAACTATATTTTGATTAAGTAATTTGGTTGGCTTGCCTGACAGCAGTGTCCGGCGCCACCACGGCCCTTAATGGATTTTGGGTCGTGATATAAACATACGTTCATCCTCGAACGTGCTGAGAACTTCACTGGAGTGGTCTGAAATTGTTGTTTTAACTTCTCATGTACCTTCCCGTGCTACCACAACTCAGTTGAGCATATTGGCTCGATTAATTCTGAAGATATTCCCTTTTATTCAACCAAATAAACCTTAGAGCCGAATTCCAACATCCGGAATTCTGTGCCCGACCCGTTTCCAGCATATGATCACCATATCAATTACTACAAGCTGTACCCAAACATGACTGCATACCTTAGCTGAATTCACGCCTTGCATCACTTTACTCACCGGACCCTAATAACATTTTTCTGATCAAATTAGTCTAAATCCTATGATCCTAATGCTCCCATTGCACCCCATGACCTACACAGGTCTTACTCTAACCTTTACAATACCGCCACGATGAAAGAAATGTGCAGAAATTCATAACCGACTGCCAAGTCAACAAATCATTAGGTCCATACCCCTGAAAAAACCATCACCTCATTCATGACCAAATAATGGTCTTATCTCCATAATTTACTTCATATACTCAGATTGCTCTGATCCTAAATCCAAAATTCTCGTCTCACCCAGTACGAACTGCTCAGGCAATAAGCCACCCTAGACAAAATCAAAAGTCTCATATGATGCCACAATGTGCCAATAGGCCACCAATTCGAATGCGATACGAAAGGAAAATGACTCTGGAAGGAATTACCTAACTCACGCACTAATATGGACTTTCCTTAGAAAATAGGAAGCAAGACACACAAATAGAGCATTCCTTGGAGAAACTCCATACCCTTCTTTCGGATCTCGAATCGAGGGAAGTCAATTCCGAGTGCGGCACTCACCTTTTTGTTTGTTTCGGAGCCGTTTGTTTGGGCGGGGCGTACTAAACCCACTACGTACCACACCACCGGGTGGCTCGCCTGGGCCCTATGGAGAATGTGGTCAGAAATCCATAATAGAGTCCGACCACAACGACCGAATTGATTATCTTCATGCATAAGGATACTAGATTACCTAGTAGAAAAGATTGAAAAATCATCACAAACCGCACTTTCTATTTCTAGATAGAAAGGGCCTTTCTCGCTTGTTTAGTAAAGTCAAGTTTTTGGCCTTATCTTGCAGGACCTGACCAGTAGCATTGATTTGAGTTTTCCCCAAATCAGACTCAAATCAATGTCGAATACAAGAAAGAAAAAATAGCTTACGGTTAATACGGAAAAAAGTAAAAAGACAACGACATAAATAGCATATAGAAAACTATACTTAACATCACACTGTTGCGGCGTGCAACTCGATCTATACATAGATCTCACATAAGGAGATGTACATCGAGCCAAATATGCTCATTACAACAAAATATCGAATATCGGTCATAAGCATGCTAAATGCATAATAACATCCCTGAGGGAACATATAGCGCCATAAGCTACAAAACTCAAGCACAACTGAGGTGCGATATACAATCTGAATCTCAAGAGCCATCTTGCTCATAATACATCATTTCTATGCGGATCCTCAAAACATAAGCAATTCCTCAAGCCGTCTCACAACTCACACGGCGCAATGCATCACTACATGAAATATCTGACAATGAAATAATACCCTGACTACTCCATAAGGAGGGCATTACTGAAATGAACACAACTGGCCTGACATAGAGCCCAAATTCACATTTAAATCCATCCACCGACCTCAAGTCGATCCTGATCATATCAAACTAAGCCAATAACCTTTCAATGGTCCATACTAATTTCCCTCTTCTCATAACACACAAGGACAACCATCATAACCGGAGTAATCATCCACAGTCCACAACTCTGTAACTGAGTGCTATCCAGGCATATATCCTCAAATTATCGATATCATCACAAATCTTCGTACTTGGTTTAACTTCTTCAATCAATCGAGTGACTACATGCCACACTTATGTGAACTTCCTGTGGGACTCGCTCCCACAACCTTCCGAAACATATAACAGGTCCACACATCCAAACCACCGGCCGCACTAACGCTAAAAAGAGATCAAGAATCCCTAATCAGGATACAAAAACTTTTTCATGAAACACCAATCTCAGGTGACGCTGATGACAATACCACTTACTTTAAACATCGAAACTCCTTTCGTGCTCATCCGAGCTCGTGACATCCTTGTCGGCACTGAACTGCAACCTTGATTCCTTTCACTTCAAATCCCACACTAGTCACTGCACCCAACATGCCAATGTATGATAGAACATGACCCTTATCATAACCCGAAACTGCTAATAGGTCAACACTTCATCACATAAAAGCTTTTCACTAAACTTGCTTCAGGAGAAACATAGCAACACACAGGCAAATTCTTATAACCGTGGAAATACCCAAATATCTAAGTAGTGGTCTAAGGCACCCTAGCCTTTCCGGAATCCACTTCCACATAACAAGCCATAACAGTAGAATGCTTCAGAATAATATCAATTACGGTGGCTGACAAGCCTCATACGCACTGGCATAGATCACTTGCATAACTTAATCATGCTAAAAGAGCTGATCTCTACCACCAACATGCCAACTAAATTATGGCTAACCAATCTATCTCCTTTCAATTCACCCCGATTGCCTTAGAAATAATACTAATTCCATCCAACACATAACATACTCCATCTGCACTCATCTCGAGTGACCTTGAATCACGAGACCATGCTGTCTCAAATCCCACAAACTATTTCATATCTCTCAAATGCTATACCGCAAGTTAAAATATCATAGAACATTTTGGGCACCTTCTCATAAGTTGCTACAAAGCTTGATTCTTAAATGTACTTATAGGTTCGAAATCATTAGGTACCACACTTTATCTTTTGAATTTCACTAGGACCGCTGTTGAGAGCCACCCGCTCTGACTTGGCCCCGAATATAATCAATTCCATAAATCTTCTAGCATATGGATACCCCATTGGTGAAGCATCTGGCAGAATCACTTCCCTGGGAACCCGTATCTTTACAAAGCACAATCCTGAATCCTTCCCAAAGTTTGAACATGGGCCAATAAGGCCAACGATAGCTTACCTTTAATACTTCCTAGATCAAATTACCACTTATGGCCCTTTCCCGTAGCTGAAATAGCTCATCGATATGCTAATAGCCAAAAATCTCGCAAGCATCTAACCATGCAACCCAATCATAAGCGGTGGGACTCTCCCACTTAGCATGAAGCCATCATATCGCAAATCTGGAATTCACCTGTCCTCTTTATCTCTTATTGACATAACCTTGCGCAATCAACTGCCAAAGTTCCCAAAATCTTTCTGTAAAACCCCTTCATATATTCTGACTCATCAAACATATTTGCACAACCGATTTCTTTTCTATATAACCGATAGGATTCTTCGCAGAAGCCTCGCCAACCACGCGACCGCTTACCTGCTCACTTGGGTAACCCATCTATAAAAGCTCTCCCTGGCATCTTCCAACATTGTTGCACGGGGTAGAGTCACTTCGACATCAATAACCCATCCCGAGTCTGAGCTCACTCTCCAACTGCACAGGTCCATTTACCCTCCGTGGACATCATTTAAATGCGGGGCAACATCGTTCCAATTCAAAGTTATGATGCGTCCTTCTTCACTTAAGCGGCTAATTTCCGTTATATTAAATCTCATGTCGCATGATATCCCATACTTCTAATTAATTCCGTAGGCTTCAATCGCCAACCACTAAAATCACAAATCATTCCAAAGTCTCCTTAAGGTAGGTGGTCATCCCACTACAAAGCACATATGCTGCTCCACCGCTCTCCCACTTTGGCGGAACTCATCCCCTCAATCGATTACTCGACCTTCCAAAAACTTTAGCCATCGCCTGACACTTCCCACATGTCCTTCCTCATACCTTGCTGCTCACTTGTAGTCTTAAACAAAAATCTATCTTCGTGGCACCTGAACCCACAATTGTTGCTAACTTAAACCTTTCCAAACGTCATCTTTACCGAACCGCCAATATTAGAAATACTGATTCAATCCTCAACTACCGCAGCCTGTGATATCTGACAGTTGTGTCTCCAATTCTATCTCACAATATCTTTCCCCAAAGGCGAATTGTAGAAGTTCATAACACCGACAAACTTAGCACGTTCAATTAGGACTACGACATCCCATCATAGAAGAAAACTCTACAACGCTTGCAAATACCAAGTCTCATTACTTCCACCAGCCCACATCTGACCATCCTTAGTTTGATTGTCTTTCCCCTCCCGGGAATAAAATACTGAATCTCTTGATTATGCACTGAGTAAACCTCCCTTTAAGTCATTCACTGCCCCGACACGTAGGCAATCATCCTACCACCATATCACTACTGCGCAACATTAGTTCATAAGCATCATGGCAACTTGTGCCTAACCTCAGAACTCTCAAAAGTACCGCTGCTAAGCCGAAACAACAGAATATCCTTCCACAAGGCAACAATAATAACCCAATCAACTACACCGGGAGAAACATCCCGCACCATATTTGTAGTACCATTATGATTCTTCAATTCTCGATTTATAACAAGTGCTTTGTGTCGCGTAGGATTGAGTAGGAAGGAACAAAGGAATAAGCCTCACAGGAATCAAATCGCACGATAAGGAATCAATAAGGGAAGTACTCCTAACAGTCCTGCAGCCTCCCGAGGATAAGTACAGACATCTCCGTACCGATCCGCGAGACTCTACTAGACTTGCTCATGACTCGTGAGACCCTATGAACCTAGCTCTGATACCATGCTCTCACGACCCAAAATCCACTAAGGGTCATAGTGGCACCGGACACCGCTGTCAGGCAAGCCAACCAAGAATGCATAATTAAATTCCTGTTTTAATATTTGCGGAGATCATTTTTCTTATACATTAAATATTAGATAATAAAATTTTTACAAAACGAACATAAAGTCGATAAAAGACTTAATACTGAATAATCCAAAATCCTCCCAGAACCTGGTGTCACAAGTGCATGAGCATCTACAGATAAAGAAATAAAATACAACATCCGTCCGAAATATAGTGAATAAGAAGTAAATACAATATACCGAAAAGGACTATACTAGCTGCGGGTCACCTCGAATAATGCAACTCATCTAGTCCCAGAATCATCCGTACTGCTACGCCCACTAGGCCACTAGGGTTACATATACCTGTGCAACAAAAATGCACAGAAGTGTAGTATCAGTACGTAAACAACTTGTACTCAATGAGTATCCCGTCTAATCTCGAAGAAGTAGAGACGAGATGGTCAACTTCGACACTTACTAGAGGTCAATTAACAATATACCAAAAATCTGAGGAAATCATGGATTTATATAGCAATTATAACACAGAGCAAGAAAATGGGTAACACCTTCTCAAATAATAAGGAGGTTCCGAGATTTTACTTTTTATTATCTTATCGATTTGTATCAAGCCATCAAAGGCAATGTCAACATTTAAAAGTCTTAGGCAACGATATATATATCATGTGCAAATCATGCCGAGGCGACGGCCCGATCCAACAGAAATAAACTATGCACTTGCCAAAGGTCGACGACGCGTCTGTAGATGCATCTATTTAATCTGCCGAGGCGTTCGACCCGTTCCATAAATTAACACATACCCTGCTCGCGAATCATGCATGCCACGCAGGTACACATAAAGATACATGCTCAATCAGTCAATTAAAAACTTATCGGGGAATATTTATCCAAATAAAACAAATTCTTCTTTAACAATTTTTTTTAGAAATGAAGTTTAATTCTTTTAGAAGTTTACTTACTAATTCAATGTGATTTAAGCAATTCAAGATATCAATGGGTTCATAAATAATCCAAATATAACATGCTTTTGGGTCCTAACTACCCGAACAATAGCATAGTAGTAGCTACGCACGGACTCTCATCACCTCGTGCGTACGTAGCCCCCGCAAATAGGAGTACATAATTAATTATTTCACCTATGGGGACAATTCCCTCTTACTAGGTTAGAAAGGAGACTCACCTCGCTCCGAAGATCCATAACCGGCATTCCACGCCATTCCAAGGACTCTACTTGATGCACCGCGCTCCAAAACTAGCCAACGGTTACGCAAATCCATTGATATATGCTCAAATATTCATTACAATCTAATTTATAACAATTCTTAACTCCGATCGAAAAGTTAACCAAAATGCCCTCGGGCCCACATGCCTGGAATCTGAAATTTTTCAAAAATAAAGATTGCCCATGACCTTAGGAACTCAAATATATAATTTTCACTAAATTTCATACTCAATATCGTGGTTAAATTTCAATAATAAAATTTCTAGGCTTTTCCCTCAAACCCCAAGTTTTTCTACACAATTCATACTTAAATCCATACATAATTGATGTATTTAACTCATAATAGGTGGGGATATCTTACCTTATCGTTTATGACGAAAATCCCCTCTTGAAGCTCCCCAAAATCGCCCATGCCAAGTGAAGAATGAGAGAAGAATGGCCAAAATCCGATTTTTAAAACAACCTTCTGCCTCCAGCTATTTTCACACCTGCGGTTCATTGACTGCTTCTGCGATTCCGCAGGTGCGGTTGGAATGCCGCATCTGCGGTCTCCCCTGGGCCACCCCCTTTTCACTTCTACAACGTGCCTCCTGCAGATGCGATCCCGCTTCTGCGGAACTCTAACCGCATCTGCGGTCCTCTCCAAGATGCCCTCTTCCGCTTCTGCGAGTTCCACTCCGCAGATACGGTCCCGCTTATGTGGAACCTTGACCACATCTGCGGTTCTCAAGCCTTTGACCAAAATTCGCACCTGTGCCTTCCTAGCCACTTCTGCGGCCCCTCTTCGGCAGGTGCGATTATTACAGCAGCCAGCAATTCCTCAACCTTCAAAAAATCCCATTTTTGATCCGTTAACCACCCAGAATCCACCCGAGGTCCTCGGGACCTTAATTAAACTTACCAACCAATCCTAAAACATGTTACGGACTTGCTCGAGGCCTCAAATCACATCAAACAACGCTAAAATCATGAATCAACCCCCTATCCAAGCTTTATGAACTTTAGAACTTCCAACTTCTACTTTTGATGCTTAAATCTATCAAATCACGTCCGATTGACCTCAAATTTTGCGCACAAGTCATATTCGATATTACGGACCTATTCCAACTTTCGGAATCGGATTCCGACCCCGATATCAAAAAGCCCACCTCCGGTCCAACTTTTCAAAATCTTCAAATTTTTATCTATAGCCAAATGGCTCGAAAATGACCTATGGACCTCTGAATTCACTTCCAATCGCGCTTCCCACTCCAAATTCACCATACGGAGCTATTCCCAGACTTGGAAATCCAAACGGACACCGATAACACTGAAATGCACTTCAAGTCAAACTTAAGAAATTTCTTCCAAAATGCTAACTTTCACAATAGGCGCTAAAACGCTCCTGGGTTATCCAAAACCCAATCCGGGCATTCGCCCAAGTCCAAAATCATCATACGAACCTGCTGGAACCTTCAGATCCCGATTCCGAGGTCGTTTACTCAAAATTCCAATCCTAGTTTATTCTTTCAACTTTAAGCTTCCGAAATAAGAATTCTCTTTCCAAATCAATTCTGGACTTCCTGAAATTCAATTCCGATTACGCGTACATGTCATAATACCTGAAATGAAGCTGTTCATAACCTCAGACTGCTGAACAGAGCGCTAGCACTCAAAACGACCGGTCGGATCGTTACAAAAATGCATTGACTGAGCTGAGCCCACAAGAAATTAAAGCCTCCACTACTCCTCATCTCTTCCAAAGATTAAATCTTTTTTGCTTGATTTTGTTGACCGAGTTAAACCCAAAAATGAAGAATCCGAAGCTTTTAACATTTTGTTTTTCTTGCACAAGTTTTCAGCTGTTGATTTTAATGGTTCTATTTACACTTGGAACTGTGGAAGAGAAGATTCAAAAAGTCAGACAGACAGTAGTGAGTGCATTAAATGTGAGAGACCCAACAAGCCCTGAAATCTTTTCTTCCTTATGAGTAAAAAGTTAGAATTTAGAATGCAACAATTATTTTCTTAATGTGGGTAAATTTTTAGTTAATTATGACAAAGATTTTTCTTACAATAGTTTTTACAATAAATTAATGATGTCTGACAGAGTCTTGAATTCCTTTACAGTAAAAGTACTAACAAAATACTAAATTCTATATAAAGATATATGATTAAACTATCATTGATTAAATATTTAATGTGAAAAGTAAGAAAACTTTTTTAAAAATATGTACTTAATGATAATTTTATAAAAACAAATTAAAGTCTTTTTTTATTATATAAATAAATACTTATTTTAGACCAAAATAAAAAAGCAAATTTACCACCAAAGGGAGTAATTATTTTATGACTGCTTTAGAGAAAGGTTATGGGAAAGGAATAGAGCGGGTCCCATTGTTGAATTTTGGGTACAAAGGCCTTTCAAATGTCTGTCAGTTGCCAACTGTGTATTTAATATAAAAATAATTGTTGTTATAAATAATTATCTAGCTGTGGATGTCCATAACTCCTAAAGGAGTAATACCCACTACTCTTCTTCATTTATAAAGTAGTGGTTACTCTATATTTATGGAGTTATGGTTGTAACTCTCGTACCTCCGTAACCCCCCATAATCTTTCTCCATAATCTCAAATCTTTAATATCATGTTTATAGCATTATTTTGTATAACTCTATATAATACTATAAATAGAGGATGAGAAGTGATATTATACACACTTCAATATATGGAAGAAATAAGAATCTCTTCTCTCTTGCTCCTTATATTTTTGTCTTTTTTTGTTTTATATTATTACTCTGAGCTAAGTTTCGTAACGGATTGTCAGCTCTAATTGCGAAAGAATGAGTATAGGTTCAAAATCAGGTATGCTAACAGGTAAAGCAACGTGTGTTTGTGTAGATGGAATCTACTTCTTTTGATTTTACCCATTCCTCATTTATGCTAATCATGCTCTATGTTTTAACGTACAAATAAGGATGACAATTAAGTAATATAATAGAACCTACCAAGCTATTAGGTAATTTACTGAATGTTTGATATTTGTCATTTTCTCTTTGTGCTTACCTCATTGTCCAATACCAAAGAAAGAAAAATTTATACAATTACGTGCTCTTGTAACCAAATGAACCCATGATTTTGGTTTGATAATAGCTCTTTCTAATGTTTTATTATTGGTTGATATTATATTAATAAAGATGAAAGGATATGATAGTACTTTTAATCGTATTTTATGGGGTTATAATGTGTATGGATTACCATTTCAAAATTAATTTGTGAGTTTGCCTAAAACAGTTGAAAAATTCCTTCTTTGTTATGATATAAGATATATTTTTATGAATGTCCACATGCTTTCGTCACACCATTTAAGACAAATTTAATTTAGAGATGTAAGAATAAGAGATGATAAGTGGTAGCTGACAGTGAACGCTTATAAGATTTGCTTGTCAATGAATTACGATAATTTCTTAACACTTGGCTGCTGCTACTTTGGTTTAGTTTATTATTAGTACCTAGGATTATCATGCAATAGTTCTTTAAATTGAATGTTTTGCATTAGAAAATATACTTGAACCATGACAGAGTTATATAGTATGCATTGTTGCCTAAAGTGATGTAACACTTTTAAATACTCGAGGGCGAGTCCCAGTATACTTTTGTTTATTATGCTATTAATTGAGGGTAAGACAGTGGGTTCAAGTCTTGATGCACTATGATAATAAGAGTTAGATTTGAATCCAAACTTATTATGGCCGTGACGACCCAAAGGGTCATCACTGTTTTCTTATCCATTCCGAGCTTCCGACGCCTTGAAAACCTTATTTAGAGTCGCCTCGATTTGCGTGCGCAGACCGTACTCGTAGCTGGAAGCTCAAATATGGAACTATGAAAATTTGCTAAGTTTTGATATTAAAATGAATAAATTTGATTTCGGTAAATATTTTGGGTAAAAAGGCCTGGACCCATGAATTTACAGTCTCGGAAGTCCGTAGAAAAATATGGGACTTGGGCGTATGCCCGGAATCGAATTCCAAAGTCCCAGGCCCGAGAAATGAATTTTTGAGTAAAATTATTTTCTGAAAATATTTAAAGAAAATAAAAATAAAAACTGATTAAAAAGTGATGGTATCGGGCCCGTATTTTGGTTCCGGCGCTCGGTACAGGTCTTATATGTGGTTTAAGCGCTTTCTGTAAAGTTTCGTTGAAAACGGATGTCGTTTGACCTGTTTCGGACTTAAAATGAAAATTTTGAAGTTTTATGAAAATTGAAGGAAATCATGGATTTTAAGGCTTAATTCATTATTTTTTTATGTTATTTTGGCGATATTATCGCACGGTTAAGTTCGTAGAATGTTTTTCAGTTATTATGCATGTTTGGTTTAGAGTCCCAAGGGCTCGGGTGAGTTTCGGATAGGTATCTGAGTGTTTTGGACTTAGGAAAAATTACAGCAAATAGCTGTTGTCTGTGCCCAGTGATTTCTTCTATGCGATCGTGTAGGAAAGGCTGCAATCGCATAGAGCAAACCTTAGGGGTTCCCAAATCCTTCTACGCGATCGCATTCCACCCTGCGCGATCGCATTGAACAAAACTCAGCTTTCATTTTTCCTTCAACGCGATCGCATGACACTGTCCGCGATCGCAATGCTCAGAAACCCCCACCCTATGCGATCGCAACACTACTTCCGCGATCGCAGTGCACGTCAGACCTTTCCCCTATGCGATCACAATCCCTCTTTTGTGATCGTATAGAGCAATTCTGCCCAGTCCTTTAAAAGTCCCAAAACAGAACCATTTCAGGAGTTCTCAAAATTTTCACGAACTCCCTTTTCTCCAAGGTCCATAGGCGATTCTTGGAGCATTTCTTCACCAAAGTTTCTTGGGTAAGTGTTTCTTAACTCGTTTTCTTCATTTTCCATCAATATCATTTGAATTCCTAGGCCTACAACATGTGTAAATAGGTAGAAATTAGAGAATTGGGTAGAGTTAGGGTTTTTAAATATTTCGCAAAGTAGACCTCGTTTTGTGGTCGAACTTGTGAGCAAATTATATATTCGGGCTCGTGGGTGAATGGGTGAATTTAATTTGGTTCGAACCTCGTATTTTGACCAAGCGGGCCCGGGATCAATTTTTATAATTTCAGGCAGAATGTTTAGAAAAATAGAATCAGCCATTTGGATTGGATTGTTTAGTATTATTGATGATATTAAATGAATTGTGTATAGATACGATTGGATTGAAGCCAAATTCGAAAGAAAAAACGGTGCTTAAGGATTGAGTTGGTCATATAACTCCGAGGTAAGTGTTTGGTCTAACCTTAGCTTGAGGCAATAGGAGTTTAGTCTTATTTGCTACTTGTTAATTGTCGAGTACGATATATAGCCATAGTGACGAGTATCTATACATTGGTGTCTAGTATGACCGTGAGTCTTTATATTATGAATATTTGGATTATGCTATATTCTCCAAGTCTAAATGATGATTTCTATATATTGTGAAGAGTATGTGAAGGAAATTGTGATATTTAATATTTGAGGAGCGTTGGCTCAAATTATAATTGAATTACTGAGTAAGAATGAAAGAAAGAGAAAGAATCATTGAATTATTCCCTCGCCAATTATTTACTGAATTGTTGATATATTCCTTGCTGGAAATTTTATTGTATATTATTGAGTCCTTATTGGACCCTTATTAATAATTTCCAGTTTATTTTCCTTGCCCCTTAACTGTGATTGTTGTTTGGGTAAGGAAGAGTGGTAAAGCACGAAGGGTGATGCCATGCATTGTTTGATAATGTGAGGGAAGAGTGTAAAGCACGAAGGGTAATGTCGTGCCGTACGATGTGCCATTCCGTACTGATATCTATTGATTAAATTATGATGAAAGAGATTAAAAGCACGAAGGATGATGCCGTGCACAGTTTTATTTTATATTTTTTGGGTGAGGAAGAGAGTAAAAGCACGAAGGGTGATGCCATGCAAATATCGATTCTTTTAATACTTGTTGATGTTATGACTTTGTTGACTCCTTTCTATTTAGTATTTCTATTTAATATTGTTACCTCCCCCTAAAATATTCTTTTCCCACATTGACTGGTTCTTTCCTGCAACTTCTTTGATGTATGTATATATATGTTTGAACTACACAGGTTTATTTGATGGTTTGGTTCTAGCCTCATCACTACTTCGCTGGGGTTAGGATAGGCACTTACCAGCACATGGGGTCGGTTGTGCTGATACTACACTCTGTTTTCTTTTGCACAGATACAGGTTTCGGACAACAAAAGCAGTAGCGCGGGTGTTAGCATTTCGACCAGCGAGACACTAAGGTAGCCATGCAGGCGTCCGCAGGCCCGGCGTCTCCTCTATCTTTATTTTCAGTTTATTTTCTCATGTACTCGAGACAAACAGTTTTGTATTCCTTTCAAACGGTTGTGTTTAGTATTCTTAGTAGTTCGTGAGTAATGTGACACCAGTTCTTGGGTAGAGGATTATGTTGAATTTTCGCATTTAATTTAGTCTAATTAACTTAAGTCTTCCGCTCATTTAATTATTCCGTTGTATTTATATTATTATTATTAAATTGTTTAAAGAAGAATTTTGGTAACGAAAGAGATAGATAAGAGTTGTCTTGCCTAGCTCCTACTAGTATGCGCCATCACGACTCCCGAGGGTGGGAAATCTGGGTCGTGACAAGTTGGTATCAGAGGTCTAGGTTACATAGGTCTCACAACTCACGGGCAAGCTTAGTAGAGTCTGAGGGATCGGTACGGAGACGTTTGTATTTATCCCCCAGAGGCTACAGAGTTAGGAAAATTTCACATTTGTTCTTTCCTGTCGTGTGGATTTATTCCTCAAATGCTAATTGAATTTCTACTCTGTTCTTTCGCAGATGGCGAGAACACGCGCTTCCTCCTCTACCGCTCAGCAGCCCGAGGCTCCAACATCAGCTCCGACTAGGGGGCAGGGGGCGAGGTCGAGGCCGTACTAGAGGCTGAGTTAGGGGCAGAGCTCAGCCCCGAGCAGTAGCACCAGTGGCGGAGCCTTAAATTAATTTCGACGAGGGGGTTCCAGCCCCAGCAGTTCAGGTGGGCCCAGCTCAGGTCCCAGAGGGGTTCATTACTACCCCAATTCTTCCGGACTCTCTGGTCCGATTGGTAAGCTTTATGGATAGTGTTACCAGAACAGGTTTTCTTCCGACAGCACCAGCTACTTCCCAGGTGGGATGAGGGATTCAGACTCCTACTACGCGCACTCCAGAGCCAGTAGCTCCCTAGGTTCAGGTTCCAGTGGGTCATCCAGCTATGTCAATTCAGCCGGGTGTAGCAGCTCAGCCCGGCAATGCAGTGGCCATGTCCGCCGATTCTTTGTGGAGGCTAGATAGGTTCACCAAGCTCTTCACTACTACATTCAACAGTGTATCTATCTACTGAGGATCCCCATGATTATTTGGATAGTTATCATGAGCTTCTTCGGAACATGGGAATCGTAGAGACCAATGGAGTTGATTTTGCTGCCTTTCGTCTGTCAGGATCCGCCAAGACTTGGTGGAGGGATTATTGTTTAGCTAGACCAGTCGGTTCACCTTCGTTGACTTGGGAGCAGTTCACTGTGTTATTTCTGGATAAGTTTCTCCTCTGACTCAGAGAGAGGCCTTTCGGAGGCAGTTTGAGCGCCTTCAGTAGGTTTCCATGACGGTCACTCAGTATGAGACCAGGTTCATTGCTCTAGCTTGCCATGATCTTGTCATACTCCCCACCGAGAGAGAGAGGGTGAGGAGGTTTATTGATGGTCTTATTCAGCCGATTTGTCTTCAGATGTCCAAGGTGGACGGGGGCGAGATCACTTTTCAGGAGGCGACCAATGTAGCCCGCCGAGTTGAGATGGTTCTGTTATAGGGAGGAGGTCATGGGTCGGATAAGAGGCCCCGTCATTCAGGAAGATTCAGTGGTGCCTCATCTGGAGGTAGAGATTCGTATGACAGAGGCCATCCTCCCAGGCCCTTTCAGTCAGCTCTCCAGGTTTCCCACGGTACTTCAGGTGTTCGTGGTTCTTAGACATACTATTCTGATCAGCAGCTTTACAATGCACAATCATCTCCTATCAGTGCACCTCCGCTTCAGAGTTTTCGAGGTGGTCATTCAGGCCGATAGGGTCAGTCCCAGTCTTCTCAGCAGCCAAGATCTTATTACACTTGTGGTGAGCCAGGTCACATTGCCAGATTTTACCCTCGAGCATCGGGTAGTTCTCAGCATTAGGGTTCTCGTGCTATAGTACCGGCACCAGGTGTTCCACAGCCTGCCCAACCAGTTAGAGGTGGGGGTAGAGGTACTAGAGGTTGAGGTAGAGGTCATAGAGGTGGAGCTCAGACCGTCAGAGATGGAGGCCATCCAACAACAGGCCGTCCTAGGGATATGGTTCAGGGTAGTGGGGCCCAGCCCCAATTTTATGCTCTTCCATCTAGGCCAGAGGCTGAATCTTCAGATGCAGTCAATACAGGTACTATTCTGGTTTGTGATAGAGAGGCTTCAGTGCTATTCAGGGTCTACGTATTCGTATGTGTTATCTTAATTTGCACTGTACTTGGTTCTGCCTAGTGATCTACTGAGTATTCCTGTTCATATGTCCACACTGGTGGGTGATTCTATTATGCTCGATCTAGTCCATCGTGCTTGTATGGTGGTGATTGGGGGTCTTGAGTTCCGTGTTGATTTGTTGCTTTTAGATATGGTCGACTTTGATGTTATTTTGGGAATGGATTGGTTATCACCCTATCATGCTATCTTGGATTGTCATGCCAAGACTGTGACCTTAGCCTTACCCGATATGCCCTGCTTAGAGTGGAGAGGGACTTCTGGTCACTCTACCCGTAACGTTATTTCATACGTGAAGGATCAACGTATGGTCGAGAAGGGATGTTTGGCTTATTTGGCCTATGTTCGGGATTCCAGTACTGAGTTTCCCTCTACTGATATAGTGCCTATGTTCGGGATTCCAGTGCTGAGTTTCCCTCTACTGATATATTGCCTATGGTTCGTGAGTTCCAGGAGGTTTTTCCTTAAGACCTGTCGGGTATGCCACCCGATAATGATATTGACTTCTGCATTGATTTGGCTTCGGGCACCCAGCCCATTTTTATTTCACCATATCGCATGGCCCCTCTAGAGTTGATGGATCATTTGCAGGAATTGCTTGAGAAGGGTTTCATTAGACCCAATGTGTCACTGTGGGGTGTGCCGGTGTTGTTTGTAAAGAAGAAAGATGGTTCGATGAGAATGTGCATTGATTACCGGCAATTGAACAAGGTTACAATCAAGAATAAATATCCATTTTCGAGGATTGATGATTTATTTGACCAGCTTCAGGGTGCCAAGGTGTTTTCAAAGATATACTTGAGATCTGGCTACCATCAGTTGAAGATTAGGGCATCCGATGTCCCTAAGATAGCTTTCCGCACTCGGTGCGGACATTATGAGTTCTTGGTCATGTCTTTTGGGTTTACGAATTCCTCAGCAGCTTTTATGGACCTAATGAACCGAGTGTTCAGGCCTTATTTATACTTGTTCGTGATAGTCTTCATTGATGACATATTGATATACTCCCACAGCCAGGAGGGAGCATGAGCATCATCTCAGAGTTGTTCTTCAGACTCTGAAGGATAGTCAGTTATATGCTAAGTTTTCAAATTGTGAGTTCTGATTGAGTTCAGTTGCATTTCTGGGTCATATTATATCCGCAGAGAGTATTCAGGTAGATCCGAAGAAGATTGAGGCAGTCAAGAACTGGCCTAGGCCCACATCAGCTACAAAGATTCGAAGTTTCTTGGGAATAGCAGGTTACTATCGTCATTTAGTGGAGAGGTTCTCATCTATTGCAGCCCCGATGACCAGATTGACCTAGAATGGTGCCCAGTTCAGATGGTCGAACGAGTGTGAGACGAACTTTCAGAGGCTCAAGACAGCTGTGACTACTACACTGGTATTAGTTTTTCCCATAGGTTCACGGCTTTATACAGTCTATTGTGATGCTTCCCGTATTGGGCTTGGTTCAGTGTTGATGCAGGATGGCAAGGTCATTGCCTATGCTTTGCGGCAATTAAAGGTTCAAGAGAAGAACTATCCAGTGCATGATTTAGAGTTGGTAGCCATTGTCCACGCATTGAAGATTTGGAGGCATTATCTGTATGGTGTGGCATGTGAGGTGTTCACTGATCATAAGAGTCTTCAGTATTTGTTCAAGCAAAAGGAGTTGAATTTGAGGCAGGGGAGGTGGTTGCAGTTGTTGAAGGATTATGACATCACTATTTTATATCACCCGGGAAAGGCTAATGTGGTGGCCGATGCTTTGAGTAGGAAGCCAGCCAGTATGGTCAGTCTTACTTATATTCCGGTCAGTCATAGGTTGCTTGCTTTGGATGTTCAGGCATTAGCCAATCAGTTTGTGAGACTGGATGTTTCTGAGCCTAGTCGTGTGTTAGCTTTCACGCTCGCTCGTTCTTCATTATTGGAGAGTATCCGTGATTGGCAGTTTGATGATCCTCATTTGTGTGTCCTTAAGGATACGGTGCTGCAAGGAGGTGCCAAGCAGGTTGTATTAGGTGCTGATGGAGTTTTGAGATTGCAAGGGCGAATTTGTGTACCAAATGTGGATGAGCTTCAAGAGTTGATTCTAGAGGAGACCCATAGTTCCTGGTACTCTATCATCCGAGCGCCGCAAAGATGTATCAGGATTTGTGACAGCATTATTGGTGGCTTAGAATGAAGAAGGATATTGTGGCGTATGTAGCACGGTGTTTGAATTGTCAGCAGGTTAAGTATGAGCATCAAAGGCCTGGTGGTTTATTTTAGAGGATTGAGCTTCCCAGGTGGAAGTGGGAGCGGATCACTATGGACTTCGTTACCGGGCCTCCGTTGACTCGGAAGAAGTTCGACGCAGTTAGGGTTATTGTTGATAGGCTGACCAAGTCAGCACATTTCATTCATGTGGCAGTCACATATTCATCCGAGAGGTTAGCAGAGATTTATATCCGGGAGATTGTTCGCCTACATGGTGTGCCAGTATCTATCATTTCGAATCGAGGTACGCAGTTTGCCTCGCGTTTCTGGAAAGCAGTTCAGTGGGAATTAGGCACCCAGGTACAGTTGAGCACAACATTTCATCCTTAGACGGACGGGCAATCAAAACGGACTATTCAGATATTGGAGGATATGCTCTGAGCTTGTATTATTGACTTTGGAGGTTCTTGGGATCAGTTTTTGCCTTTAACAGAGTTTGCCTACAACAACAGCTACCAGTCGAGTATCCAGATGGCTCCTTATGAGGCTTTATATGGTAGGCGATATCGATCTCCGATTGGATGGTTTGAACCGGGAGAGGCTCGATTGTTGGGTACAGATTTGGTTTAGGAGGCCTTGGATCAGGTCAAGATTATTCAGGAAAGGCTTCGTTCAGTTTAGTCTAGGCAAAAAAGCTATGCAAATCGTAAGGTTCAAGATGTAGCTTTCATGGTTGGTGAGCGGGTGTTGCTCTGAGTGTCGCTTATGAAGGGCGTGATGAGATTTGGGAAGAAGGGCAAGCTTAGACCTAGGTTCATTCGTCCGTTTGAGATTCTTGATCGAGTGGGAGAAGTGGCTTATAGACTTGCATTTCTGCCTAGCTTATCAGCCGTGCATCTAGTTTTTCATGTATCCATGCTTCTGAGGTATCATGACGATCCAGCCCATGTGTTAGATTTTAGCACAGTCCAGTTGGACTAGGACTTGTCTTATGAGGAGGAGCCGTTGGCTATTTTAGACTGGCTGGTTCGTCAGTTGAGATCTAAAAGTTTTCCCTCTATTCGTGTTTAGTAGGCCAGCCTCCTGAGGCTTCGACCTAGGAGTCCTAGTCTGATATGCGGAGCCGTTATCCCCATCTATTCCCCAACTCTGTTACTTCCTTCTTATGTCCGTTCGAGGACGAACGGTTGTTTTAGAGGTGGACAATGTGACGACCCAAAGGGTCATCACTTTTTCTTATCCATTCTGAGCTTTTGAGGCCTTGAAAACCTTATTTATAGTTGCCTCGATTTGCGTGCTCAGTTCATGCATGTAGTTGGAAGCTCAAATATGGAATTCTGTGAAATTTGCTAAGTTATGATATTAAAATGAATAAATTTGACTTTGGTCAATATTTTGGGTAAACGGGCCCGGACCCGTGAATTTACAGTCTCGGAAGGTCCGTAGAAAAATATAGGACTTGGGCGTATGTCCGGAATCGAATTCCGAAGTCCCAGGCCAAGAAATGAATTTTTTGAAAATATTTAAGGAAAATGAAAATGAAAACTGATTATAAAGTGATGGTATCGGGTCTGTATTTTGGTTCTGGCGCCCGATACAGGTCTTATATGTGGTTTAAGCGCTTTCAGTAAAGTTTTGTTGAAAACGGATGTCGTTTGACGTGTTTCAGACTTAAAATGGAAAATTTGAAGTTTTATGAAAATTGAAGGAAATCATGGATTTTAAGGCTTAATTCATTGTTTTTGATGTTATTTTGGTGATCTGATCGCACGGTTAAGTTCGTAGGATGTTTTTGATTTAGTATGCATGTTTGGTTTGGAGCCTCGAGGGCTCGGGTGAGTTTCGGATAGGTGTCGGAGTGTTTTGGACTTAGGAAAAATTGCAGCAAATAGCTGCTATCTGTGCCCAGTGATTTCTTCTATGCGATCGCATAGGAAAGGCTGTGATCGCATAGAGCAAACCTCAGGGGTTCCCAAATCCTTCTACGCAATCGCATTCCACCCTGCTTGATCGCATTGAATAAAACTGAGCCTTCATTATTCCTTCTACGAGATCGCATAACACTGTCCGCGATCGCAATGCTCAGAAACCCCACCTATGCGATCACAATGCTGCTTCCGCTATCGCAGTGCACATCAGACCTTTCCCCTAGGCGATCGCAATCCCTCTTCCGCGATCGCATAGAGCAATTCTGCCCAGTCCTTTAAAAGTCCCAAAACAGAACCATTTCGGGAGTTCTCAAAATTTTCACAAACTCCCTCTTCTCCAAGGTCCATAGGCGATTCTTGGAGCATTTCTTCACCAAAGTTTCTTGGGTAAGTGTTTCTTAAATCGTTTTGTTCATTTTCCATCAATATCATTTGAATTCCTAGGCCTAGAACATGTGAAAATAGGTACAAATTAGAGAATTGGGTAGAGTTAGGGTTTTCAAATATTTCGCGAATTAGACCTTATTTTGGGGTCGAACTTGAGAGCAAATTATATATTCAGGCTCGTGGGTCAATGGGTGAATTTATTTTGGTTCGAACCTCGTGTTTTGACCAAGCGAGCCCGGGGTCCATTTTTATAATTTCGGCCATAATGTTTAGGAAAATATAATTAGGCATTTAGATTGGATTGTTTAGTATTATTGATGATATTAAATGAATTGTGTATAGATACGATTGGATTGAAGCCAAATTCGAAAGGAAAAGCAGTGCTTAAGGATTGAGTTGGCCATAGAACTCCAAGGTAAGTGTTTGGTCTAACCTTAGCTTGAGGGAATAGGAGTTGAGTCTTATTTTCTACTTGTTAATTGTCGAGTACGATGTATAGGCATGGTGACGAGTATCTATACATTGGTGTCTAGTATGACCATGAGTCTTTATATTATGAATGTTTGGATTATGCTATATTCTCCATGTCTAAATGATGATTTCTATATATTGTGAATAGTATGTGAAGGAAATTGTGATATTTAATATTTGAGGAGCGTCGGCTCAAATTATAATTGAATTACTGAGTAAGAATGAAAGAAAGAGAAAGAGTCATTGAATTATTCCATCGCCAATTATTTATGGAATTATTGATATATTCCTTACTGGAAATTTTACTGTATATTATTGAGTCCTTATTGGACCCCAATTAATAATTTTCAGTTTATTTTCCTTGCCCCTTAACTGTGATTGTTGTTTGGGTGAGGAAGAGTGGTAAAGCACGAAGAGTGATGCATTGTTTGATAATGTGAGGAAGAGTGTAAAGCACGAAGGGTGATGTTGTGTCGTACGATGTGCCATTCCGTACTGATATCTATTGATTAAATTGTGACGAAAGAGATTAAAAGCACGAAGGGTGATGCCGTGCGCAGTTTTATTTTATATTGTTCGGGTGAGGAAGAGAGTAAAAGCAGGAAGTGTGATGCCGTGTAAATATCATTTCTTTTAATACTTGTTGATGTTATGACTTTGTGGACTCCTTTTTATTTAGTATTTCTATTTGATATTGTTACCTCCCCTTTAAATATTCTTTTCCCACATTAACTGGTTGTTTCCTGTAACTTCCTTATTGTATGTATGTATATATATATGTTTGAATTGCACAGGTTTATTTGATGGTCTAGTTCA
Source organism: Nicotiana glauca (assembly GCA_026770625.1). Lineage (NCBI taxonomy): Eukaryota > Viridiplantae > Streptophyta > Magnoliopsida > Solanales > Solanaceae > Nicotiana > Nicotiana glauca. The sequence continues at coordinate 60,592 of MU761902.1, read as the reverse complement.
GCCTCGTCACTACTTCGCCGGGGTTAAGCTAGGCACTTACCAGCACATGGGGTCGGTTGTGCTGATACTACACTCTGTGCTCTTTTGCACAGATACAGGTTTCGGACTGCAACAGCAGTAGCGCGGGTGTTAGCACTTCGACCAGCGAGACACTGAGGTAGCCTTGCAGGCGTCCGCAGGCCCGGCGTCTCCTCTATCTTTATTCTCAGTCTGTTATCTCATGTACTCAAGACAAATAGTTTTGTATTCCTTTCAAACGGTTGTGTTTAGTATTCTTAGTATTTCGTGAGTAATGTGACACCAGTTCATGGATAGAGGATTATGTTGAATTTTCGCATTTAATTTAGTCTAATTAACTTAAGTCTTCTGCTCATTTAATTTATTCCGCTGTATTTATATTATTTTTGTTAAATTGTTTAAAAAAGAATTTTGGTAACGAAAGAGATAGATAAGAGTTGGCTTGCCTAGCTCCTATTAGTAGGCGCCGTCACGACTCCCGAGGGTAGGAAATCCATGTCATGACAATGGCCTAGCATGCTTTTATATGGGTAAGGAATTGGGTTTTAGTCCCAATGCACCAAATTGATGATTCATGAAAAAGCAAGAAGTTTGTCCCACTTGATTTGCTCCATTCTTGAAGTGAATGTGATAGCGGTGCATAATAATGAAGACAAGTGGTTTACTAATGAACGTGGGCGTGCCAAAGACTAAAATAATAATAATAGTCATCATTATGGTAATTATAAAAAGGAGAACAATTAGGGTTCTCAAAATAATCTTTCAAAGGTGAAGGAATTGTGTATCAATGTGGTCTGTAAAGATGAGGCACGCTCAAATGATTATAGTCTGTTTTTTGAAAGAATGCGACTTGTGATTGATCGCTACCAACTCCGCACTACTAATAAGTAGCAAGAGAGGGTCGCAATAGCTTTTACCCGATTTTGGATTGGGATCGATATCCACAGAGAGCTAAAATTGAAATTGAGTATCTATCTTGTTTAGGATTGCGTATGTGCTCTTAATTGCTCTTCTATTCAATTTTGGAATTCCCTTTATAATTCTACTTTTATCAAACTACAAAGTGTAAATTAAACTAAGAGTTGAAGATTGAAAGTTGTATTTAATGGTTTAAAAGGGCACTAGGGTAGTGACTTCCGCCTAGGTGGTCAATTGAAGGGTACTTGAGTCTAAGGCATCTTTGACATATTTGGGGAATATGATATAACCGTTGCACTAATTTACCAACTCTACACCTCTTGGTAGTTCAAGTGATTTGTCGAATTGACTCTCTCAAGACCAATTGGGTATGCAAATTTGCACAAGCAACTAAGGTTCAAGTTGGATATTACTCTCTCGAGGTTTAACCCTTTAACTGGGGCTATCAATCTCTTAAGTACGCCCCAATTCCTTGTTGGATCAATTTCGGAGATTTAGACTCTCTTTCTCAAGAAGAACCCTAGTCAACTAAATACAAACTAGTATTTGCAATCACTAATTCAGCAATTTAACCATGAAATTGACCCAAATATCAATCACACATAGTCAATTTAGCCCTAACATACAAGACTCATCAATTACCCATACTAGGATTGAGCCACAACCCTAGCTATGGGATCTAGCTACTCATATTCAAATAAGAAAAGCAAGAAATAGAAGAAGATAAACACATATTAATTAATTACAAAGCTAAATACAAAGATCAATTGATGAAAAGCAAGTAAAAATGCCCGAAATGGCTAAGTAAACTCGACCCACGAGCGCAACTGATGTATTACAATATCTGATACCTTAAAAATGGAAAAAGAATCTATTTATACTAAATTGAAAAATCTGGACAAAAATACCCCTGCGGGGTTAGTGCGGACCGCACAAAATGGACCGCGGGTTGCACTGGGTTTTGGTCTTTAAAATTAACCTCTCTAAACTTGGGCTCCGCAGACCGCAGAGAATGGACTGCGGCCACAGAGGCTTTTAGCGCGGTCAGCGTAAAATGGACGGCGGACCGCGGAGGCTTGAAACTCTGAAAATGTATCTCTCTGAATCTTGGCATTCCGGACTGTAGAGATTGGACTGCGGCCATGGTGCCTTCAGTGTGGACCACACAAAACCTAGTACGACCGCTGCCTTTAAGCCTGAAATTTCACTCTCTAAATCTCCTAGTGCGGACCGCACAAAGTGGTGTGCGGCCGCACTAGGCCTGCTCTGCCTGAGCTTGCCATATCTTTGGCACTTGTGCAAGTTTTACTTCTTTTGAGCCGATCTTTGATATTTTGTCACTTTGTTGATCAAACCTGCAATTAAGCACAAATTTTGAGCCTTTTGGGAATATTTTGTATGAATATTTGATCAAAGCATAAGCAAGAAGGAGTATAAAATGCGTCAAAATCCCTAATTATCAGTGATAAGCATTGTAAATGCAGACTCATTCCTGAAGTGAGTGTGAAAATATATATGTGCTACAAATTATGCACAAGAATGTATTTATGCATGGTTGAATAACTACTACAATTCACCTCTATGGGAGGTTTGATAGAAAGAAATATCATGAACATTACTATATGGTTACACGAATATGTCATTGTTCATGTACATGCGGTATGCCGAAAATATTTTGCCATGCTTTATAAAAAGTTATTAAAGGAAAAATTAAAACAAGAACATATTTTGCTTATGATGATTTTGACCATGAAAATTATTATGATAAGATAATTTTCTCTGTGGAGGATAAATTCACCACTTAGATGGTGTTATAAAAGATCTTGTAGTGTAAAATTATTAAGACCTCCCGAAGAGCGAATTTGTTACTACCCGAATAAATAAAATTACTCATAGTATTGGTGGTAGTAAGTCCCAAAAGAAACTTTTGTATTTCAAATGTATTAGCCAAAGTGGTTGGCATATTGAGACTAGAAATAAAAGGAAGATCGATTATCTTCATATTACTATAACACACAGGGTAAATATGAAGGTTACCCGATTTTTCTTCTATTTGTACTACACAAATATAAGCATGATGATGGAATTGCATGCCATAGTAAATTAGATGTTTACTGAAATAAATATCAGTTGGCATGACCGGTTGGCCATCCCGGTTCATTTATGATGTGAAAATTAATTGAGAATTCACACTGTCATATATTGAAGAAATATAAAATTCTTCAAGAATTCTCTAGTGCTGCTTATTCTCATGATTAACCAACTAAGGTTGGGATTGAATTCCTTGATTTCTGGAACGAATAAAAGGTGATATATATATACTGGGTCCAATCACATTCCATATGGACCGTTTACTATTATATAATTTTAAAAGATACATATTTTATGGTCACATGTGCGTTGGTTATCAACTTGCAATTTGGCTTTTGTAAGGTTGATTGCTCAAATTATTATAGCACAATTCCAGAATGTAAATTGTGATGATAATTCTGGTTTAAATCCAAGTTGGTTTAGTAGAAATGTTATGCCTCTAATTATAGATAAACCATTGGTTATGAGAACAAAACTCCAAATAGAAATTTTGTATGAAGTATATTGTTTAATATACAACAACATTTGTATACATCTAGCCAACAAGTTATGATAAATTCTCCCCGTCACAATTGGTTCAGGTTCAGGAACCAAATATTTTCATCTAGAAATGTGGATGTACTATATGATTTAATTGTGCCACCACAATGCACAAAGACTGGTCCCCATAGAAGGTTGGGGATATGTGTTGGTGATCCCAACACTAGGGGAAAAAATGAGCAGCTGAAAAAAGTAATACATGGAATGAATTATTATGAGTACTCTTAGATCCTCATACAAGATAATTCATTTGCAAAATATTCATGCGCATTTGCTAACCCAAACTAAATATCATATTCCAGCTGCTAATGCTCCAAATAGAATAAAGTCCATGATGAACATAGTCTATGGAATGCATGTAGCGTAATAGACTAATCGGTTCCAAAGATAAAATTCCTTGAAGAAGGAGAAGAGCAAATGTTCAAGATGGTCATAATAAGGAGGCAAGTGCTATATAAGAGCACCATGACATAACACTTCATAAGACCTCATGGGAGAGGCACAGGTACCTGAAAATAATGAGATCTCGATAAGTTATGTCTTTATTGTGCGATGATGGAACCGATGTAAAATGATCGTCGACGATGTTGTTAATATAATTTAGCGCTCTATATTATTAATATTGACGAGGATCTTGAGCTCAAATCTGTCATGGAATTTGGACAGATAAATGATTGGACAAATAAAAAATATGCAATAAAAATTGACTTCATCTGAAAAATATGAAGTTGGACGGATAGTCCCAACAGCTGAAAGTATAAAGGCTATATGGAGATATTGAAATATGATTAGTGTTATATTGCAAAAGGAATCCTTGATATATATTTGTTTATTCTAATAAATATTGTCAAGGTTTTGTTGGTTATACAAATGCAGGGCATAGTTCGTTGTTCAAACAATTTATTTCCATGTGAGGGTAATGCCATATTACTATTCTACAAGGCAGTTAATTATTGATACTTATTCAAGTCATACCAAGATAAGAAACTGATAAAGCAAGTGACTCAATACACAATAGACGTGTGACTTTTTCTTTGAAGAAATGATTGCAATAATATTGAAGACGATGTTTCTTGCATAGCTCAATTGAAAGAAAGATATATTGAAGGAGACAAAATAAAGCACATTTTGCCAAAGTTTTTTTAGAGACTATCTTCAATAGAAAGATGAAATAGATGTTCAAGAAATCCGTTCAAGTGATAATTTGGCGAAATAATTATACAAGCCTGGAATTCGTCGTATCCGATAAATAAAGTGATGTTTTCATCAGGAGAGGCACATACGCACTGCACTCTTTTTTTCTTAGTTGAGGTTTTATCCCAATGGGTTTTTCTAGCAAGGTTTTTAACGAGGCAACAAATAATGCGTATTACAAGATATGTGTACTCTTTTTCCTTCACTAAGATTTTTTTTCCTACGGGATTTTTTCTTAGTAAGGTTTTAATGAGGCACAATATCTATGGACATCCAAGGGGAGTGCTATAAATAATTATCTAGTGGTGGATGTTCATAACTCCTAAAGGAGTAATATCCACTATTCTTCTCCATTATCTCCATAACTCCCACTACTCCTTACTTATGGAGTTATGGTTGTAACTCCTATACCTCCATAACCCTCCATGATCTTCCTCCATGATCACAAATATTTAATGTCATATTTATAGCATTCTTTTATATAACTCTATGTAATAGTATAAATAGAGGATGAGAAGTGATATTGTACATACTTCAATACACGGAAGAAATAAGAATCTCTTCTCTCTTGCTCCTTACATTCTTGTCTATTTTTTTTGTTTTATATATTATTATTGTGAGCTATGTTTCATAACAATTCTTTCATTTACTGATTTATTTCACTTTTCTTTACTTTAAGAATGAGTATCAACTGTTTTATCCCTTTGTACGTGCTTTATTTCATTTTTGTTTTTGAACGGGGTGATCAAGAGTCTTAGTGTAACTAGTAAAGTTGAAATTCGAAACCTAAATGTGGTTCTTTTTGACTCAAAATATATTTTTAAGTATAAAAAGTTACATATCTATGTAAAACGCAGTTATGAACCGCGTTTTACCTTAATGGCCGTTTGGACCGTGAAGGTAAAATGCGGTCTGTAACTACGTTTTACATGGAACGCGATAACAAAACACGATTTATATAACCCTACCATTACAGTATTTTGTATAAAGTGCAGTAATGGACCGCGTTTTATATAAATAAATATCAGAAACCCTTCCCTTTCCCCCACGTTCTGCCCAGTCTTCTTCTTCTTTATTTTTTTTTGAAAAATGTTCCCACCTCCAATAACGAGACACAAAGCTCGTATGGACCTCACCCATCCCGTAAAAATTAGATATTGTTGGTATCACATCCTAGCCAAGCCTTCTATTGTTGTGGATTGTTTGTTTCGGAGTTAAATTTTCAAATCTTCAATTTTTCGAAAAATATAAATCGAGGTATTCCGATTTAGTTTATGTTCAAACTTATAGAAATAATGCATATTAGTTGTTTTTAATGTGTTGTATGTTATTTTGTATTTTTTTTGTGATTCAATTGGTACATTATTTTTATCCGGACAAAGATATGAATGTTATAAAAAAATCTAATATAATTGTGAAATATTATTATTTGTTCATAAAAATATTAATAAATAACTATTAATATTTTATATGTATTTTTGTGATTATAATGTATTTTTTTGTATTTTATGTGGTTTAAATTATTTTTTTGCGTAAAGACTAGTATATAGTGTCTTTTAGGGCAGTAATATGTAATGTCTTTTAGCGTAGAAAAATATAGTACCTTTTAGGGTAGTATAATGTAGTGCCTTTTATCGTAGTAAAATGTAGTGACTTTTAGCGTAGTTTTCCTATAGTTTAAGTATCTCTTATACTAAAAAATATGCCAAATAACGGATAGATCAAACACAAACTTTGTCCAATTATAGTCAACATATATTTGGTGCTAATGGGCAGCAAATATCGAGCCCGGAACCTATATATGAATCCTTAATAATTAAATATTATATAATTATAAAAATTAATTATTTAATTTACAAACAAACATATAAAATTATAAAACTAACACATAAATTATAAAACTAATTGTGGCGACCCGACCCGTCGTCACGTGAGTTACCACCCCATTTCCCCATTTTCTGCTTCTTTGTACTTCATTATCAGTATTGGATGTGAACGAGTTGATTTGGATTGGTTTTAGAAGGAAATGAGACACTTAGTCTCTTTAAGGAAGGTTTGTTTTGGAAAAGTAAACCGGACTTTGACTTATGTGTTAGAGGGCTCGGATATGAATTCCGGTGATTCGGTTAGCTTTCGGGGTTAATTTGTGACTTAGAGTGTGATCGAAAGTAATTTCGGAGGTCCGGTGTAGAATTAGGCTTGAATTGGCGAAGTTAGTATTTTGACGATTTTCGGTTTATAGGTGAGATATTGATCCAAGGTTCGGAATGGAATTCTGAGAGTTGCTGTAGCTTCTTTAGGTGATTTGGGAGATGTGTGCAAAATTTCAGGTCATTCGGACGTGGTTTGGTTGGGTTTTTCATCGAATGCGTGTTTTGGAAGTTTTAGAAGAACTTAGGCTTGAATTCGATGTAATTTGATGGTTTGGCGTTGTTTGGGGTATTTTGATAATTGGAACAAGTTTGGATGATGTTTTAGAATATGTTGGCATTTTTGGTTGAGGTCCCGGGGGCCTCGGGTGTGTTTTGGATGCCCAACGGGTCATTTTTGAAACTTGTTGAACTGCTGGTTGCTGGTATTTGGTTTCCTTCTTCACGAACGCGAGGGAAGTCTCACGAACAAGAAGAGGAAAATGGGAGGCTGTAATTTTGGCCTTCGCGAACGCAAAGGGGGAGTCGCGAATGCGAAGGAGTGGGTCAAGGTGCTACGCGCACGCGGGGGATTAGCCGCGAACGCATAGAAGGAAAATTGGACCTGGGGTCATTTGGCATACGCTAATGCGAGGCTTGCTACGTGAACACGAAGAAGAACGGACCTGGGCAGAATGTTAATTTCTGAAAATGGGACTTCATTCTCATTTTCTATTTTTAGCGATTTGGAGCTCGGATAAGGCGATTTTTCGACAGATTTTTGGAGAGAACAACGAGGTAAGTGTTCTTAACTCAATTTTGGTTGGATAACTTGAATCTATTACTAGTTTTGGCATTTAATCCGTGAATTTTGTTGGAAAAGTTTATAAAACCCTCTTGGATAGAATCAAGGATTCGAGGGTCAAAATGTTATGGGAATTGGATAACTTTAGTATGGTTAGACTCGTGGGAGAATAAGGAACCCGTTGATATAAAAATTTCTGATTTTTGAGAAGTGGGCTCAGGGCTCGAATTTTGCTAATTTCGAGATTTTCACTATTTTTTGATTATTTTCAATTGGGTATTGTTCCATTGGCATATTGTGACGTATTCGTTGTGGTTTTGATGAGATTCGGCGCACGAGGAGGTCGATTTGAGAGGCAAGGGCATAGCGAGCTAGGATTTTGGCCAGCTTGAGGTGAGTAATAGATGTAAATGATGTTTTGAGGGTTTGAAACATCGTATTTGCACATCATAGTGCTATATTGAGGCGACTTGCACGCCGGATAGTGAGCGTGGGGTTGAGCACCGTTGGGGATTGTGACTTGGTCCATCCCGGTAGATGAATATACTGCGTAATTGACTGAAATTCACTTATTAGCATCAAAATTGAGCTGATTGCTATATTTGGGTTTCGCTCCAATTGGTTGAATCCTTCAGGGATTGTTATTACTGGTTTCTTACCACTTTTCATATTCAGTCCTAGAAATTATTACTATTTTGCAAATTCAGCCACATTTTCTCAAACTAGAAACTTAATTAATATTTTCAAATGAAGTTCGGGCTGAATATTTCTATATTATTGTGCCCGAGAGGCTTATGTGATTTTGGACTCAGTATGGGATCGGGTTGCGTGCCGCAGCGGTATGATATTGATATTGATATGAGGCTGAGGGCCTAGTTGATGCCACGAGATGGCTTATTATTGCGCTTGGGCCATAAGGTGCCCCTCCCTGAGTCTGAACACCCCCAGTGAGCGCCGTCGATGTTAAATAAATGGAGCGGGTTGTACGCCGTAGCGGGTACTAAAGAGTACCGATCTATGTTTTGCATTGCATATTTGATTGTCATTTACTTATTTATCTGTTGTGGTATTTCCAAAAATTGTTTTTATTGATTTACTGATTTTGTACTACTGGGTTTAACTTGTTGTATTTATAGAATTACTTTGTGCCTATTCAGGATTTCTTATTCTCAGCCTTTATTTATGTTTATTACTCACTCGGAGTACTCACATTACTCCCTGCACCTTGCGTGCAGATCCAGGTACACCTGACGCTGTGTGGGGACTTCTCTGCCTAGCATCATATCTGGGAGTATCAACGTAGCTGCATTTGACGTTCGCAGTCCTGATCTTCCTTCTATCTTATTTACTTTATTTCTGCATTTCTAGAGAACGATATGTAGTAGGTTGATACTCATGTATTAGAGGCTCAGACTTGTGACACCGGATTCTTCGGGCTGTGTAATGGTTTTTATATTTGGGATTTCTGCAAGTTTAACCCTACTTCAGGATTTTAGTATTATGACTTAGTAATTTATCTATATTAATTAATTCATGAACTGGATAAAATGGTTAAGGTTATTTAATTGGTCGGGCTTGCCTAGTAGTGTGTTGGGCGCCATCACGACCAGGGTTGGGGTCGTGACAAGTTGGTATTAGAGCCCAGGTTACTTGGTCTCGCGAGTCATGAGCCGGTTTAGTAGAGTCTCATGGATCAGTACGGAGACGTCTGTACTTATCCTCGGGAGCTGTAGAACCTTTTGGAAAACTTCACATTCTTAAAACTCTTGTCGTGCGGCTTTGTTGAATTGAGAACTAAACTTCTATTCTTCTATTCTCTTATAGATGGTGAGAACACGAGCTAGCGGACGTGACGGACGACCACCAATGCCACCTACTGAGGCCGCCAGAGGCCGTGGACGTGGTCGTGGCAGAAGCAGAGCAGCCGGGGCAGAACATGCTGATCCACCAGTTGCCCCAGCTCAGGATCAGGCTCCAGCTGTAGATACTCCAGCAGCACCTGTTCAGGCACCAGCTATGCCTATTGTGATTTCGGGTCTTTAGGAGACCTTGGCACACATATTATCAGTCTGCACTGGCCTAGCTCAGGAAGTTTCAGCCACCACATCAACAACAGCTACTTCACAGGCTGGGGGAGGCAATCAGACCCCGTTGCTCGCACATCTGAGCAAGTGGTGCAGGAACTACAGACACCATAGGCACCTCCAGCTCAGCAGGTTGCACCAGTTCAGGGCTTTGTGGTTCCAGCTATTCCAGACGATGAGCAGCGTCGTCTCGAGAGGTTTGGAAGGCTCCAGCCTCTGACATTCAGTGGTGCTGAGGGCGAGGATGCCTAGGGTTTTCTTGACAGATATCAGCGTATGCTTTGTACGGCAGGGATCCTTGAGTCAAGTGGTGGGGCATTTACTACTTTTCAATTCATGGGGGCTGATCTTACTTGGTTGGAGGACTTTGAGAGGCGTAGGCCTATCGGTGCAGCATCTCTGACTTGGCAGCAGTTCTCCGCTCTTTTTCTGGAGAAGTATGTACCTCAGGCCCGTATGGAGGAGCTGCGTAGGCAGTTTGAGTGGTTGACATAGGGGGATATGACAGTGACTCAATACGAGATGAGGTTTTCACTGTTGGCCCGTCATGCTATTTGGATTATTCCGTCAAATCGTGAGAGGATTAGGAGATTTGTGGATGGCCTTAACTACCATCTCTGCATTTTGATGACTAGTGGGAGAGAGTATTGGGTGCTACGTTTGAGGAGGTGGTGGATATTGCACGTGAGATCGAGTCAGTTCGCTGTAGAGAGCGAGAGGAGAGGGAGGCCAAGAGGCCAAGAGGCCTCGTAGATCGGGCAGTTACAGTGGTGCTACTTCGAGGGTCTAGTTCCAGCAGAGTAGAGGTTGTTCTTTCCGGCCTGCTCTGTCGGCCCGTCCAAAGTATCATGGGGGATCTTCAGGCCTTGGTCATCATAGGCCCCAGCAGGGTAAGTCTTCACTCAACACTCTCCCATCTCAGAGTTCATCTCATGCCCTATAAGCTCAGGGTTCTTCTGCACCGAGTGCATCTTCTAGTCACTCCGGTGCGAGGGGTTCCCTTCAGTCCCCATCTCCAGTACCGAGTAGCTGTTATGAGTGCAGAGAGATTGGTCACTTGAGGAGGAAGTGCCCTCGCCTTCGTGGCAGACAGCATCACTAGAGGGGTCGTCCCAGAGGTGGAGATCGATCAGGCGGTGGCCAGGCTCATTGCTATGCTATGCCGGGCAGGACAGATGTCATTGCTTTAGAAGCTGTCATTACAAGTATTGTTTTAGTCTGCCATAGATATGCCTCAGTGTTATTTGATCCCGGTTCTACCTATTCATATGTGTCTTCATATTTTTCTCATTATTTGGGTACGTCCCGAGGGTGCCTTACTTTACCTATTCACGTATCTACCCCGGTAGGCGATACTATTATTGTAGACCATGTATATCAATCATGTTTGGTGACTATTGGGGGTCTGGAGACCCAAGTTGATTTATGGCACAATGAGAATGTGCATCGATTATAGGTAATTGAACAAGGTAACAATTAAGAACAAGTATCCCCTACCTCCCATTGATGATTAGTTTGACCAGCTTCAGGGACCGAAGGTATTTTCCAAGATTGATCTCCATTCGGGTTATCACCAGTTGAAGATCTGGGATTCAGATATTCATAAGGCAACTTTCAGGACTAGATATGGTCACTATGAGTTTCTTGCTATGTCTTTCGGGATGACCAATGCCCCAGCAACGTTCATGCATATGATGAACAGTGTATTTTGGCCTTATCTGGATTCATTTGTCATCGTGTTCATTGATGACATTCTGGTATACTCACGCAGTCAGGAGGAGCACGCACAACATTTGTGAGTTGTATTGCAGAGATTGAGGGAGGAGAGGCTCTATGCAAAGTTCCCTAAGTGTGAGTTCTGGCTCGATTCAGTGGCTTTCTTGGGACACGTGGTGTCTAGAGAGGGGATTCAGGTTGATCCAAAGAAGATAGAGGCGATGCAGAGTTGGCCTAGACCGTCCTCAGCCACAGAGATTCGTAGTTTCCTCTATTGCATCACCCTTGAATAAGTTGACTCAGAAGGGTGTTTCATTTGTATGGTCGGACGAGTGTGATGAGAGCTTTCAGAAGCTCAAGACAGCTTTGACCACAGCTCCAGTATTGGTTTTTTCGTCAGCTTCAGGTTCATATACGATATATTGCGATGCTTCCAGAGTTGGGATTGGTTGTGTATTGATGCAGAAGGGTAGAGTTATTGCTTATGCTTTTCTCCAGTTGATGCCCCATGAGCAGAACTACCCCGTTCATGATTTGGAGTTAGCTGCTATAGTTCATGTACTGAAGATTTGGAGGCATTACTTGTACGGCGTATCTTGTAAGGTATTCACTGATCATCGCAGCCTTCAACACTTGTTCAAGCAAAATAACCTTAATTTGAGGCAGCGGAGATGACTAGAGACACTGAAGGATTATGACATTACTATTCTGTATCACCCGGGGAAGGCCAATGTAGTGGCCGATGATTTGAGCCGAAAGGCGGTAAGTATGGGGAGTTTGGCGTACATTCCAGTTGAGTAGAGGCCAATTGTAGTTGATGTTCAGGCCTTGGCCAATCGGTTTGTAAGACTAGATATTTCAAAGCCCAGTCAGGTGTTGGCTTGTCTGGTTTCTCGGTCTTCCTTGTATGATCGTATCAGAGAATGTCAGTATGAGGATCCGTATTTGCTTGTCCTTAAGGACAGGGTTCAGCATAATGATGCTAGGGATGTGACCATTGGAGATGATGGTTTGTTGAGGATACAAGGCCGAATTTACGTGCCCAATGTGGATGGGCTTCGGGAGTTGATATTGGAGGAGGCCCATAGCTCGCGGTATTCCATTCATCCTGGTGCCGCGAAGATGTATCAGGATCTTAGACAACACTATTGGTAGCGGAGGATGAAGAGAAATATTGTAGAGTATGTAGCCCGGTGTCTTAATTGTTAGCAGGTAAAATATGAGCATCAGAGACCTGGTGGCTTGCACCAGCAGATGGTTATTCCTGAGTAGAAGTGGGAGATGATTACTATTGATTTTGTTACCGGACTCCCACGGACTTTGAAGAAATTTGATGTTATTTGGGTGATTGTAGATAGGCTGACCCAGTCCGCATACTTTATTCCGGTTTGTACTACTTATTCTTCATAGCGGCTGGCAGAGATTTATATTCGGGAGATTGTTCGGTTGCATGGTGTCCCAGTTTCCATCATATCAGATCGGGGCACTCAGTTCACCTTACAGTTTTGACAGGCTATCCAGCGAGAGTTGGGTACTCAGGTATAGTTGAGCACAACCTTTCACCCTCAGACGGACGGACAGTCCGAGCGTACCATTCATATATTGGAGGATATGCTATGCGCCTGTGTTATTGATTTTGGAGGGTCATAGGATCGGTTTCTAACGTTTGCATAGTTTGCCTACAACAACAGCTATCAGTCCAGCATTCAGATGGCACCGTATGAGGTCTTGTATGGGAGACGGTGTAGATCCCTAGTTGGTTGGTTCGAGCTGGGGAGGCTAAATTGTTGGGGACAGATTTGGTTCAGGATGCATTGGAGAAGGTAAAGGTGATTCGGGAGAGACTCCGTACAGCGCAGTCGAGGAGAAGAGTTATGCGGACAGGAAGGTCCGAGATGTATCCTATATGATTGGTGAGAAGGTTTTGCTGAAGGTTTCACCCACAAAGGGTGTTATGAGATTCGGAATGAAAAGGAAATTGAGTCCGCGATTCATTGGGCCTTTTGAGGTACTTAGAAGGATTGGGGAGGTGTCTTATGAGCTTGCCTTGCCACCCAGCTTGTCTGGCGTGCATCCAGTTTTTCATGTTTCCATGCTCCGGAAGTACATTGGGGACCCGTCCCATGTTTTAGATTTCAGTACAGTTCAGCTGGAGGGTGACTTGACTTATGATGAAGATCAAGCAGCCATTTTGGATCGTCAGGTTCGGAAGTTGAGGTCAAAGGATGTTGCTTCGGTGAAAGTGCAGTAGAGAGGTCAGCCCGTGGAGGAGGCTACCTGGGACACCGAGCAGGAGATGCAGAGCCGATATCCTCACCTATTTGAGGCTTCAGGTATGTTTCTTGACTCGCTCGAGGATGAGAGTTTGTTTAAGTTGGGGAGGATATGACGACCTGACTCGTCGTCACGTGAGTTACCACCCCCATTTTCTGCTTCTTTGTACATCTTTATTAGTGTTGGGTGTTAATGAGTTGATTTGAATTAGTTTTAGAAGGAAATGAGACACTTGGTGTCTTTAAGGAAGGTTTGTTTTGGAAAAGTCAATCGGACATTGACGTATGTGTTAGAGGGCTCGGATATGAATTCCAATGATTCGGTTAGCTTCGGGGGTTGATTTGTGACTTAGGAGTGTGATCAGAAGTAATTTTGCAGGTCCGGTGTAGAATTAGGCGTGAATTAGCGAAGTTAGTATTTTGACGATTTCCGGTTGATAGGTGAAATTTTGATCCGAGGTTAGGAATGCAATTCCGAGAGTTGCTGTAGCTTTGTTAGGTGATTTTGGAGATGTGTCCAAAATTTCAGGTCATTCGGACGTGGTTTAGTTGGGAATACGTGTTTTGGAAGTTTTAGAAAAACTTAGGCTTGAATTCGATTTAATTTGATGGTTTTGGCGTTGTTTGAGCTGTTTTGATAATAGGAACAAGTTTGGATGATGTTTTATGATGTGTTGGCATTTTTGGTTGAGGTCCCGGGGGTCTCGGGTGTGTTTCGGATGCCCAACGGGCCATTTTTGGAACTTGTTGAACTGCTGGTTGCTGGTATCTGGTTTCCTTCTTCGCGAATGCGAGGGGAGTATCGCGAACGCGAAGAGGAAAATGGGAGGCTTTGATTTTGGCCTTCGTGAATGCGAAGGGGGAGTCACGAATGCGAAGGAGTGGGTCAAGGTGCTACGTGAACGCAGGGGAGTAGTCGCGAACGCGTAGAAGGAAAATTGGGAAAAAGGTCATTTGGCCTACACAAACGCGAGGCTTGCTACGCGAACGCGAAGGGCCTGGAAGATTGGCCTTCGCGAACGCGAGATACTGTACGCGAACATGAAGAAGAACGGACCTGGGTAGAATGTTAAGTTCTGAAAATGGGACTTCGTTCCCATTTTCCATTTTTAGTGATTTGGAGCTAGGGTAAGGCAATTTTTCGACAGATTTTTGGAGAGAACAACGAGGTAAGTATTCTTAACTCAATTTTTTTTGGATAACTTTAATCTATTACTAGTTTTGGCATTTAATCCGTAAATTTTGTTGGAAAAGTTTATAAAACTCTCTTGGATAGAATCACGGATTTGAGGGTCGAAATTTTATGGGAATTGGATAACTTTAGTATGGTTAGACTCGCGGGAGAATGAGGAACCCGTTGATGTAAAAATTTCTAATTTTTGGGAAGTCGGCCTGGGGCTCGAATTTTGCTAATTTCGAGATTTTTGCTATTTTCGATTGTTTTCAATTGGGTATTGTTCCATTAGCGTCGATTTGAGAGGCAAGGGCATAACGACTAGGATTTTGGACGGCTTGAGGTAAGTAATAGATATGAATGATATTTTTAGGGTTTGAAACCCTGTATTTGCACATCGTAGTGCTATATTGAGGCGACTTGCATGTCGGATAGTGAGTGTGGGGTAGAGCCCGTTGGGGATTCTGACTTGGTCCGTCCCGGTAGATGAATATACTGCGTAATTGACTGAAATTCACTTATTATCATTATAATTGAGTTGATTTCTATTTTTGGACTTCGTGCCAATTTATTGAATCCTTCAGGGATTGCTATTACTGGTTTCTTACCACTTTTCATATTCAGTCCTAGTATTTAATACTATTTTGCAAATTCAACCACCTTTTCTCAAACTAGAAACTTAATTAATATTTTCAAATGAAGTTCGGGCTGAATATTTCTATATTATTGTGCCCAAGAGGCTTATGTGATTTTGGACTGAGTATGAGATCGGGTTGCGCACCGCAGTGGTATGGTATTGATATTGACATGAGGCAGAGGGCCTAGTTGATGCCACAAGATGGCTTATTATTACGCTTGGGCCGTAAGGGACCCCTCCCGGAGTCTGCACACCCCCCAGTGAACACCGTCGACGATAAATAAATGGAGTGGACTGCACGCCGCAGCGGGTAGTGGAGAGTACCAGCCTATGTGTTGCATTGCATATTTGATTGTTATTTACTTATTTATCTGTTGTGGCATTTCCAAAAATTATTTTCATTGATTTATTGATTTTATACTACTGGGTTTAAGTTGCTGTATTTATAGAATTACTTTGTGCCTATTCAGGATTTATTATTCTGAACCTTTATTTATGTTTATTACTCATTGGGTCAGAGTACTCATGTTACTCCCCGCACCTTGCGTGTAGATCCAGGTACACCTGAGGCTGTGTGAGGACTTCTCTGCCTAGCATCAAATCTGGGAGTATCAAGGTAGCTGCCTTTAACGTTCGCAGTCCTGATCTTCCTTCCATCTTATTTACTTTATTTCCGCATTTCTAGAGAATAATATGTAGTAGGTTGATACTCTTGTATTAGAGGCTCAGACTTGTGACACCAGATTCTTCGGACTGTGTAATAGTTTTTATATTTTGAATTTCCGCATGTTTAACCCTATTTCAGGATTTCAGTATTATGACTTAGTAATTTATCTGTGTTAATTAATTCATGAACTGGATAAAATGGTTAAGGTTATTTAATTAGTCGAGCTTGCCTAGCAGTGTATTGGGCGCCATCATGACCGGGGTTGGAGTCGTGACACTAACACATAGAAGAATTCGGGATAAATTAGTGCTACTGGGCTCCAAATATGGAGAGTGGAACCCATTTGTGAATATTTAATTATAAAAATTAAATATTTAATTTATAAACTAACATGTAAAATAATAAAACTAATACATAGAATAAATTGGTGCTAATGGGCTCTCAATATGGAGCGTGGAACCCATATGTGAATATTTAATTATAAAAATTAAATATTTAATTTACAAACTAACATGTAAAATAATAAAACTAACACATAGAATAAATTGGTGCTACTGGGCTCCCAATATGGAGCTGGAACCCATATGTGAATATTTAATTTTTAATTTACAAACTAATATGTAAAATAATAAAACTAGCACACAGAATAAATTGGTGCTACCGGCTCCAAATATGGAGCGTGGAACCCATATGTGACTATTTAATTATAAAAGTTAAATATTTAATTTACAAATTGACACGTAAAATAATAAAACTAATACATAGAATAAGTTGGTGCTACAGGGCTCCAAATATGGAGCCTAGAACCCATATGTGAATATTAATAATTAAAATTAAATATTTAAATTACAAACTAATATGTAAAATAATAAAATTAACACATAGAATAAATTGGTGCTACTGGACTCCAAATATCGTGTCTGGAACCCATATGTAAATATTTAATTTACAAAGAAACATTTAGAATTATAAAACTACCATGTAATTAATGTTTTTTAATTTACAGTAGACGACATGGATGTGTCGCATATTCATCCCGGACCCTACATCGATGCGCTACTCTCGTTACAGGGCGATCATAGGTCCGCCCACATATAGGAGGGTGAGTTACTGACCGATACTCCCCGCGCCAGGAGAGTGGAAGACATGTGGGACTTTCTGCATGACAGAGTTCTCCATGACCGTGTAGTCGCGCGCCTGCGGGACATGGGTTTCTACAGGATATTTGAGAATAGGCGGCTGCAGCTCGATTGGTCTTTGATCAACGCCTTTATAGAGCGGTGGCAACCAGAGATGCACACATTCCACCTGCCCATTAGCAAGGCCACGATCACATTGCAGGACGTGGATGTGTTATATGGTCTGCCAGTAGATGGACTGCCCATTTCTCTGTCGGAGGACATGAGAGGGATGACACGTGTGCAGTACCTCGACTTGCTGCAGTGGTTCATTGGTTTTCGGCCAGAGGATGAGACTGTACTAGATGGGACCAATCATTTTTCGTTGACGAATATTCGACTGTGGTTGGAGGCATTGTATCCTCAGATCGATGGCGCTACATCGGATGATCATGTTGACTGGTATACGATGTTGCTGCTACTCCTGTTGTTTGGAGGGGTCTTGTTCCCGAACACTTCAGGAAACTTAGTCAGCTTGAGATTTCTTCATCATCTTCAGCGGCTAGATGATTTAGCCCAGTATAGCTGGGGCTCTGTTGTTCTCGCCTACTTGTACAGATGCATGTGCCAGGCGAGCATGGGCACCCAGCGCGAGGTTGCTGAATTCTTGCCGCTACTACATGTGACAACATATTCGAATACTCTATTCATTTTAACATACCTAGTAAAATTATATATTAACTTTTACGTCAACTTTTTTATGTCAGGTTTGGGCCTGGGAGTGGTTCCTACAGTTGCAGCCACCTTTACCACTATTAGATTCGGAGTTGCTCCCTCTAGCTAGGAGGTGGGTACACCGGCGGGAACATACGCGCGAGTACAAGGCTCAGCATAATCTCCTTGTGCGGGGATATATTGGATTTATTGGATGCGCACAGGTAAATGTATATCTAAGTTTACTTGTTATTGCTTCAAACCGAAGTTGAATATACTGACGTTTTGTGTTCTTCCTTAATAGTTCATCTGGGCGCCATACAACGACACGCTGATAAATGGCTTGCCCGATTGTTGCTCAGCCAGTCGTGATATTTGGGCCTCTTCCATCCCATTGTCATGCCTTGATATTGTGGAGGATCATGCCACCGAGCGGGCACTTCGCCAGTTTGGCAGGCTGCAGCTCGAACCGACAGTGCCCACCTGGGAGGCCACGCATTACCAGCAGGATGATCGTCACAGGGTGGACGACGCATATTTGGCATGGCTACAAGATCAAATATTTACTTGGGACTAGCGATTAGAGCAGATTCCGCCCCCCTCCACCGACTCTGGAGGATGCTGAGCATGACTATCTACCCTGGTATCGCGGCGTTACCCGACTTTTCGTCGGGAACCACAATCATCAATCTGGCGGTCGGTATGTTTCATACGCCGGGAGGAATGACTGGTATGTTATTTGGTATTCTTACTTACAATTGTGATATAGCATTCTGTAATTTATATTTTTACATGTTGTGCAGGCTACTGGTCTACATTTAGTCCACTAGTTGCGATGGGAGATGCAACAGCATGTTGGTAATCCTGCGCTCGCTTTGCAGGAGTATAGCCGATAGTTTACGGAGCTGGCTTTCCGGAAACTACGTCGAGCCATAGAGGAAGAGCGCTTAGATCACGTCCCTGCTTATATGGCGCCAGAGTACTACCATAGGGGTAGGCCCGTAGCACGGTAGAGGGGATGAGGCAGGGGTGCCCCACGAGGCAGGACTGTTCCACAAGCTAGGGATGCCCCATGGGGTCGTGGGGGCCAGCGAGGAGGAGGTCCCAGCAAGGGGGCATTGAGGCACCTAATGAGGATGTTGGAGCTGGTATGCTAGGTTACATCCCTCAGCTAGACAATCCTCACAGCACCAAGCCGTCGTACAGCTTTCAGCTACCGCTGCCAGCATCGCAGGTTACCCCATCAGATCCATTGTTGATTACGGGCACGAGCTTCACTGGATATTGGGAGCAGTTCTTTTCAGGCCCATCGACCGCAACTGAGGATTAGCCGACTCGAGATGTGGATGGTGGGCACCGACTGAGTTTTGGCTCATCATCAACGGGTGTTGTGGAACTATACAAGCGCAGGTATGTTTGTATTACTATTAAATTTTAATTTGTTTTTATCTCATTGATTAACCATAAATAACTTTATAATTTTCTTGTTGAGGCTTCATCCCAGCCCGTCATAGAGGCCACTTTTTTGCGATGCCGAGTAGGACAACACGGATGCTTATATTCAGGAGCCCGACAAGACCATGGTAAGAAAATATTTTTGACTTAACACGTACATTACTAATATATATTTTCACATACTGAGTTTACTTATTATTTTATAGGTTGCTGACGGACCGACGACTCCTTCTACTGATCCTACCAGCCCTACTGACGATCATGTTGCAGCGCATCCTCAAATAAAGAGGCGACATGATGAGGATGATCCTGATAGTGTACCCGGGCGGGAGAGTATGCGCCTCAGGCCAGCTACTACATTGAAGCACACTGGTTGTGGGACATATTAATTTTCTTTTTTTTATATTTTATGTAAATAATAAATTATGTAAATAATAACAATAATTTTTTATGCTTACATAATATTCGCATTATATTTTTATTACCCTGTTTCTTCTTTATTTTAATACTACAACACAAACACAAACATAAAACCTTAACATAACTTAAATTCAGTACAACTACTGAAAACACATCACACGGGAAATATAAAAATATACTACTACGCTCAATACATATATGTCATTGTTTAGTCACCACTGCCTAGTATCCTCTGCTCCAACCACTTAAATTTTTTTCCAGTTTATTTTTTTCTTCTTCCACCTCTTTGAGTTTCTCCTTCAACTCCGCAACTTCTCGTTTGCATTGTCGTTCATATTCTCACTGTTTTCTGGTCAAATGATGAAGATACTGCAAATTTTCTTTGTAGTATCCCTGCCGACAAGGTTCATCAATCCATACCTCAAAATTGCAAACAAGTTCGCCGGGAACCCTATAAAACTTGTTCATACACAATAACGGCGTCCAACTTCCAAGTAATGGACATTTCCAAGTGTGGAATCAAGATAAGAGAAATCAAGTCAACATCCAAGTTGAAGTGATTTTCATTGAATGTGTCTATTTCACAAATGTGGGTGCTAATATATTTGCCCACTTTTCATAACCATGTTTCCTTCTTGCTCGCACGCAACATCTAGTTATAACCCATAAAGTATCTACGACATATGACCTTGTATACCTTCGAAGTTGACTCCCGTACCATTATCTCACGACACTCTCTTACACTGTACATCTCACTGCACAAAAATAACAAAATGGTAAGCTACTCAAATTGATAAATACTTTACATATAGCTATATCACTTCACTTACTAGTCGTACTATGTTGACATTCCATGATAGACATTTTCCTGTTAGTGATGACTCTCGGATGGACCACCGTGATCCAACACACCAAAACTACGCATATTCCAATTGGGCGTTGGGTCATAACTTCTAAAATTCATATCCAAACAGTACCCCTTGTGAAATATATGAGTGTTAATACAAATTCAATTCAACAAAAAATAAACATCGTAACAGAAAAGGAAATTGAAGTTTACCAGTCGTCTTGTGGATTATGAAAAGCAGGAGAGAAATTATTTCCTCTCTCCTCGTTCGCCCGCGGAGATAAGTTTAGATCCGGTCATACTCTTTCAGCCGGAATCTATTGGGCTAAAACTGCTCCAGAATAACCACCCGATGATTGAGGGTTATCCCTGCTTTGCGCAATCTCATTATTGCGAACATCTTCAGTCTTGACTTACATTTCCAACATTTTTATCACAATAAATTCCATGTATTCATCCGGAATCCCCAAAAAATCTCTTAGAGTTTCATCGTCTTCGATGTTAAACTCAGAATAACAAGCAAACCCCTACGGAGTCACAAAATGTATATATCTTCCAGTTATTTTAAGATTCACCGAATGCTTGCTCAATCTCATTTAATTTCATAACAACGATACCAGTCTATCGTACTGCATTGTAAGTAGCAACTTAACATGACTCTGTGGAGATAAACTATAGCTCACTGAGTTATTCGCTACAACAACCTCACCCCCTCCCCCCAATATAATGTAATCCTTACTTTTCGCTCTTCAGACATTATGAACAAAGCTTGAGAATTTAACAACAAGAAAAATTTATCACGAAGTTAGAATATTTTTGAATGATAATTCTCAAAACCCTTAACGCCTTTATATAAGGCAATGCCCAATCCGGGGGGTCAAATTTTTGGAAGTAAAATGCGGTTTAAAATGGCATTTTACATATTTGAATTATTGTTATGTCAGTTAAGTGCAAAAGAATTATTGGTGGGCCCACTTAACATGTAAAATGCGGTTCATTATCACTCTTTATGTAAAATATTGTAATGGACCCCATTTAATATAATTGTCTTTTTAGGTTTATATAAATCGCGATTTGTTACCGCGTCCTATGTAAAACACGGTTATGCTTTAGCGCTCCAAACGGCTGCTAAGGTGAAATGCAGTTCATTATCGCGTTTTACATGGATATGTAACTTTTTGTTATACTTAATAATGTATTTTGAGTAAAAAAAACACATTTAGGTTCCGGACTCGGTAAAGTTGCCTCCATGTGACCAAGAGATCACGAGTTTAAACCGCGGAAACAACCTCTTGCAGAAATTGCAGAATAAGGCTACGTACAATAGACCCTTGTGGTCCGACCCTTCCCTGGATCTCGCACATAGCGAGAGCTTAGTGCACATCGAGCCCCTTAATCCTTTTGAACGGGAACAATCAGCGATCAAGAAGGTCCATAGCCTAGGTTATGACTTCCATTGCACTTTAGAAGTGGCCGAGAAAAAGAAAAAAAAACTACAATTGATAAAGCGGATTACTTAAAATTGATAAATCTATAGGGAAAAATGCTAATTTTAGCTATGGGACGGGAGTTCAAATGAATTACAACACGGTGAGATACAAGATTTTGGTTTTCTGGTCCTATCCATTTTTCCATTATAAGCTAGGACTGAGCTCATTATGGCTGTCCACGGTTGATTCGCAAGTATTATCAAAATATTATATTTCGTTTAAGTTAGTAATATAGCTAGGCTGAGTACTAACATGTGAAGAACCTGAGATCCCCAAACACACACAAAAAAAAGGTTCTTAAACATTATTCAGTTTTGGAGCAATATCACCATATGGTTCTTATGCAAACAATCTATACATAATAGTACATCAGTAAAATTTAACTTTGTATTTTGTAACTTAGATTTCTCAAGAAGCGCCATATGCAAATTTTCGCGCAAATAGTATGAGCTTATTATCACAACTCATAGGACCCTAAGTTTGGGTCCTATAGTTTGTAGAAATTCCAAGACTTCAATTCTTTTTCTAAAGATATGTTTATTTTACATTATTTTCAAGCAACATCGATTTTTTACAAATTTAACTTCTAAAAAGTATATAAATATGTATTAAGTGAATGTTTTGGACAAAATTGTGTGTAGCCTGTTGTAGAAGGATGTCTCTGCCATTGTTTATATCTATGCTTATATAATCCGAGTACTGACTCGTGAAATAAATCATTTGGTGATTATAAATTAACCCTGTGGAAGTGCCAAATGGGGAGCTAGTCGATTTTAGTTTGCACATTGCTTTGAATGCGAATTTAGATGCGGACCCGGAGAAAGTGTATGCAGGGAAGCCTGGTCTGGTGCCTAAGGAACACAAGGTCTAGGACAAGGGGGAGTCAGTCTCCAAGTAATATTCGAGGTGCTACAAACTCAACAGGTTTCTATCGCCCAGCTTCAGAGTCAGCACAAAACTCCAAGTGTAGACGAACCAGAAAACACTCGACGTACTGAGCCGATACCGAAAAGATCAAATGGTAATGGCTTAGGGACTGATCCCACAATTATGAGGATGCTCGAGGAACTTACCAAGAGAATTAAGTCCGCGGAATAGAAGATTGAGGATAATGACAAGAATGTTGAGACTTATAACTCCCGTGTTGACCAAATACTGGGGGCACCTCCGGTCTTTAAAGGTTTAGATGCCAAAAAATTCATACAAAAACCATTCCCTCAGAGCGTGGCTCCGATGTCTATTCCTAAAAAGTTTTGCACGCCCTATTTACCCAAATACAATGGGACAACTGGCCCTAATGAGCGTATTACCTTATACACTAGCGGGATTAAAGGGAACGACTTGAATGATGATGAGATCGAATCAGTATTGTTAAAAAAATTTGGGGAAACTTTGTCGGAAGGAGCCATGATTCGGTACAACAACTTGCCCCCGAACTCTATGGATTAGTTTGCTATGTTAGCAGACGCCTTCATGAAAGCACATGTCGGGGCCATAAAAGGTGGCAATGAGGAAATCAGACATTTTAAAGATAAGACAGAGGAACGACGGGATGTTAAGGGAGTTCGTGTCCCGGTTTCAGATGGAGCGAATGGAATTACCACCGATCTCGGATGACTAAGCGGTACAAGATTTTATGCAGGGTTTGAACGAAGGTAGTTCGATCGCGTCACGACAATTAAAGTAGAATTTGATCGAGTACCCAGATATGATGTGGTTAGATGTACATAATCATTACCAATCGAAGTTTAGGGTCGAGGACGAACTTGGGAGCCCCCTCCGGTTCAGTTCATCCTAATAGATCAATAGCTAAGCCCCAGAGGAACACAGACAGGGAATCAAGATCAAACAAGGAAGGATATCAGCCATATATCGATCGAAAGAACAACGGGTCGGGGCGCAACACTCCTCGGAACGATCGGAGAAATGATCGAGGTCAAAGTTCTTGGGTACTCATAAGTAATAATGGTTTTGATAAACGTATCGACCCCGTGGAAGCAACTCGATTGTCTGAGTATAATTTTAGTGTGAATGCATTGGGGATTGTGTCAGCTATTGGAAGAATCAAATACACTAGGTGGCCCAGGCCTATACAAACAAAGGAATCCAAATCTGGTGTGTAATATCATGGCACACATGGCCATAGAACCAAAGACTGCAGGCAGCTGAGGGAGGAAGTAGCTCGGTTATTCAACGAGGGTCATCTTTGAGAATTTCTGAGTGATTGAGCTAAGAACCACTTCAGGGAAAGAGATGCAAACAAAAAAATGAGTAGGAGGAACTGCAACACGTAATTCATATGATCGTGGATGGTGTCAATGTTCCACAAGGGCCTGTATTCAAACGCACTAAGGTGTCGATCACTAGGGAAAAACGGACTCGGAGCTATGTGCCCGGGGGCCACCTATAATTCAATGATGAGGAAGCGGAAGGCATATCCCAGCCGCACAATGACACCCTGGTAATTTCTATTTTGTTAAATAAAATTCAAGTTAAATGTGTTCTAGTGGATCTAGGCAGCTCAGTAAACATAATCTAATCGAGGGTCGTAGAGCAGCTCGACCTTCAGAAACAAATTGTACCAGTATCCTGAGTCCTAAATAGCTTCAACATGTCGAGTAAAACAACAAAGGGGAAAATAATCCTACCAGTGAACGTGGTCGGGACCATCCAAGATACAAAATTCCATGTCATCGAAGGCGATGTGAGGTATAATACACTCTTCGGGAGACCATGGATACACAACATGATGGCAGTACCTTCAACCCTTCATCAGATGATGAAATTCCCAACAGTGGATGGTGTGAAAACAATTTACGGAGAACAACACGCTGCCAAAGAGATGTTTGCAATCGAAGAGGTGATACCATTACCAACGCCTTCGACCTCGAAAAAGTCAAGCACCTAAGATAAGTAGACAGCTAAATAGAAATCACCACCACCAGCTTCGACTGAATCGGAGTAGCAGGTAATCGTGGATGAAGAAGAGGATCTCCTTACTCCTCAAACGTTCATCGTTCTCGAAGAGTCCGATGCAACCGATTTGATGGTCGAGGAACTGGAGTATGTCATATTAATCGAATATATACCCGAGAGAAAGGTATACCTGGGTATGAGATTAACCCCCGAACTCAGGAAAAATGCATTCAATTTCTTATTGATAATATGGATTTTTTTTGCTTTGTCCCATTGAGACACGACAGGGATCCCACCAGAAATAACAACACACCGGCTAAGCCTCAACCCCAGGTTCAAACCGGTAAATCAAAAAAGAAGGCCCTAGTCTGAGGTGAAGTATGCATTCATAAAGGATGAGCTAACCAAACTTCTTAAAATAGGGTCTATTCGGGAGGTAAAATACCCCGAATGGTTAGCCAACGTAGTTATAGTTCCTAAAAAGGGAAACAAACTTCGAATGTGCGTAGATTACAAGGATTTAAACAGAGCATGCCCAAAAGACTCTTTTCTATTTCCAAACATAGATCGCATGATCGATGCCACGGCAGGCCACGAGATCCTAACTTTTCTTGATGCCTACTCAGGATATAATCAAATTCAGATGAACCCGGAGGACCTGGAGAAGACCTCGTTTATCACTAAGTTTGGAACATACTATTACAATGTAATTCTTTTCGGGCTAAAAAATGATGGAGCTACATACCAACTCCTAGTTAACAAGATGTTTAAGGAACAGATAGGTAAATCAATGGAAGTTTACATTGACGATATGTTGGTTAAGTCCCTATGCGCAGAGGACCATTTAACTCATTTGCAGGAAACATTCAAAATCTTAAGGAAATACTACATGAAGCTTAACCCGAAAAAATGTGCCTTCGGAGTCGGCTCGAGCAAGTTTCTCGACTTCATGGTATCTAACCGGGGGATCGAGATCAACCCCGATAAGATCAAGGCTATCAAAGATATCACGATCATGGATAGTGTGAAAGCAATGCAAAGGCTAACAGGACGAATAACTGCCCTAGGTCGATTCATTTTGAGGTCATTAGATCGAAGTCACAAGTTCTTTACCTTGCTCAAAAACAAAAAGGACTTCGCATGGACCCCGGAATGCTAGCAGGCCTTAGAGTAATTGAAGTGATACTTATCGAGCCAACCTTTGCTTCACACCCCAAAGGTAGATAAAAAGCTTAACTTATATTTGGCAGTGTCCGAAATAGCAGGAAGTGGGGTACTGCTTCGAGAAGAGCAAGGTACGCAATTCCCTATTTATTATGTAAGTCAAACTCTAGGAGATGCTGAAACTAGGTACCCTCATTTAGAAAAATTAGCACTTGCATTAATAGGCGCATCTAGAAAGTTAAAGCCATATTTCTAGTGTCACCCAATATGTGTGTTTACTACTTACCCTCTTCGAAATGTTTTGCATAAGCCCAAACGATCAGGCCGGCTGGCCAAATGGGCCGTCAAACTTAGCGGGTAAGATATCGAATATCAACCCTGAGCAACCATAAAGCCTCAAATCTCAGCTAACTTTGTGGCTGATTTTGCACTGACCTCGTACCCAAAGTGGAGAAAGAACTTCTGCTAAAATCGGGTACATGATCGGGGGTATGGACCCTTTTAATGGACAAAGCCTCGAATGTGAAAGGGTCTGGGCTTGGCATTATTTTGAAACCACCAACAGGTAGTATTATTAGACGGTCTATCAAAACTTCTAGGTTGAATAATAACGAGGCCGAGTATGAGGCAATGATTGCAGGTCTCGAGCTAGCTAAAAACTTGGAAGCAGAAGTCATTGAAGCCAAGTGCGATTCCCTATTGCTAGTGAATCAAGTAAACAAAAGCTTTGAAGTTTGAGAGGATATGATGCAAAGATACTTGGATAAATTACAGGTAACCCTGCATTGTTCAAGGTATGGACCCTAGATCATGTGCCTCCAGAGCAAAACAGCAAAGCCGATGCACTTGCCAATTTTGGATCATTGGTAGAAGAGGATGATACTGTTCCGGGGGCCGTCGTCCAATTATCGAGGTCAGTAGTCAAAGAGGGTCATGCTGAGATAAATTTTACGAGTTTGACTTGAAATTGGAGGAATAAGTATATCGATTATTTGAAAAATGGAAAGCACCCATCGGATCATAAAGAGTCAAGGGCTCTATGAACCAAGGCTGCTAAGTTCACATTGGATGAAGATGGAACACTGTACAGGAGGACTTTTAATGGACCATTGGCAGTGTGTTTAGGGCTAGGGGATCCGATTATATTCTATGAGAAATCCACAAAGGCACTATTGGGAATCACTCCGGCAACGAGTCCCTAATTCACTAAATTATTCGAGCAGGGTATTACTGGGATAGCATGGAAAAAGACACTAAGGAGTTTGTCAAAAAGTGAGACAAATGTCAAGGGTTCGCACCAATGATTCACCAGCCTGGAGGCAACTAGACTCAGTCCTATCACTGTGGCATTTCATGAAATAGGGAATAGACATAGTCGGCCCTCTACCAACGGTCCCAGGTAAAGCTAAATTCATTTTGTTTACGATTGATTATTTTTCTAAATGGGTGGAAGCACAGGCCTTCGAGAAGGTCAGAGAAAGGAAAGTTATTGACTTCATCTGGGATCACATCATATGTAGGTTTGGGATACGTGCCGATATTATGTGTGATAATAGAAAGTAGTTCGTCGGCAGCAATGTAACAGAGCTCGAAGCACACAAAATAAAGAGGGTATTATCAACACCGTATCACCCAACCGCGAATGGACAGGCCGAGTCAACAAACAAAACTATCATTCAATACTTAAAAAAAAGGTTGGACAAAGCAAAGGGAAAATGGAGAGAAGTTCTACCCGAGGTCCTTTGGGCATATCGAACGACATCGAAGTCCAGCACGGGGGCTACTCCGTTCTATTTAGTATATGGCTCTGAGGCCTTAATCCTGGTCAAGGTCGGAGAACCCACTACCAAGTTTCGACATGAATTGGAGGAGTCAAATCATGAGGCTATGAATACTAGCCTCGAGCTATTAGATGAAAAAAGAGAAGCTGCACTTGTTCGGATGACGGCGTAGAGACAAAGAATTGAGAGATATTATAATAGAAGAACTAACCTTCGATACTTCGAAATCGGGGACTTAGTTCTATGGAAGGTCACCCTCGATACTCAAGACCCGAATGAAGGGAAGCTGGGCCCAAACTGGGAAGGACCATACTGAGTCATCGGAGTTGTTGGTAAAGGATCTTACAAACTTGGCACGATGGAAGGTGAACAACTACCGAACAATTGGAATGTATCACTACTCAAACGATATTACTGCTAAGGTATGATTTCCTCCTTTTGTTCATTTGAATTTAAAACTAACTCATTACAGGTGTTCGATCGATGACATCGAAGATACCATTTTTTACACGAAGACCTTAGGTTTTAAAGCACATGTTGCACTTTTTTCCCTTAGATCAGATTTTGTCCCAAATGGGTTTTACCGATGAGGTTTTTAACGAGGCAACAACT
This sequence comes from Nicotiana glauca, assembly GCA_026770625.1. Taxonomy (NCBI): domain Eukaryota; kingdom Viridiplantae; phylum Streptophyta; class Magnoliopsida; order Solanales; family Solanaceae; genus Nicotiana; species Nicotiana glauca. The sequence goes on along the minus strand of MU761902.1, from coordinate 31,829 downwards.
ATGTGCCAACTGAGGAGAACTTAACAGTATCCAAGGCTTCTTTTCAATCAACCTTGAATACTGGGGGGCATCACCCTCGAAAATGGTATTTTCGAGGAAAATACTTCACGCCAAAGAGGGCCTCATTAGGAAAACTTTATAATGGGACAAATGGTCAGATGAACCATATCCATATAGAATAGTCGAGCCCCGACGATAAAACATGTACACATGTATCAATTATTCAAAGAAGCATTCTTTCTATATCAAAACACTTTGTGTCTCAAAGAAATTTACTACTAAATGAACATCATACTTGTTATCTTGCGAGAAATGGCTCAAGAGACAAAACATGAATACACCTCGAATATTCGGGGGATGTCATCGACAGTCAACACACTCGAGTCATCCAAGTTTCAAATTCATAAGACCTTAAAGAAGCATCCCCTCAACATGAAGTCCACGAACATCATACTCGAGGACTAACCTTTCAAATTTGTTTGAAAGGTTATCGGGAAATAAGTCCAAGAGGCATGCCCGAAGCCTACGACCGTACTAAAGGCTACGGCCATATTAAAGACTAGGGTCATATAAGAGGCTACGGTCGAAATAATGCGGCTTGGAGACGTCTGACTTCCTCCATAAGTTAAAGGCCTTCAAATACTTGGAAAACCCAGTTAAATTAGGCTACCCTCGGCAAAAGCAAATAAAAAAGGGCTTTGATAAAATTAGCCCTTGAACAATTTAAAGTCTTCGCTAACATCAGCCTTCGAAAAAACCTCAAGAGGTATTCAATAATCGTAACTCAAACGGATTAAAAATGGGGTTCCGATTAATCGAACCCTCGAAAAACCCAACGAGTACAAAAACACATGCTAAGGCATAAAGTAATTTTCACTAAGTCTTTTAGCCGAAAAGAGGAAAAATTATAGTTGTCTTAGAGGTTGAATTGGCCCAACTTAAAGAGCCTAAAGGCCGACCTAAAAGAGCCTAAGGGCCAATATAAAAGAGCCTAAGGGCCAAAGTATGAAGAGTTCGAGACCTTGATCTCATTCGACTCGGACTCAAGAGTCTTGTTATCCTGAGCTCACACCAAATCGACTTAAAAAAAAGCTTGAGGATTAAAAAAAACCTTAAGAGGTATTCCATTATAAATTCGAAGATCGCCCATCGATCAATAAAAAACCTAAGGGTTTGTTATATTCTGAGCCCGAGCCAGTGCTCACTTGGTCATTAAAATTATAACGTCAAAATTTTCCACAAATAAAGACGAAGCAAAATTCAAATACATATTGGAGACGAAGTGAAAACAAAGGGAATTCTTTATATTCACATAGAGCATTTACAATACCCACAAAGGGCCTTACACAAAAACAAAATAAAGGAACCTAATTGGGAATCACATCTTTGGAAGCCACATCCTCGCGAACCTCCTCCTCGGGGACTTTATCCTCATCTTCTCCTTTCTAAAAACCACTAGCGGAATACTTGTCATCAGAGAGCAAAGCGGAAGCCTCTTCCTCCAAAGTTTTCGCTTTTTCAATATTAACTGAGAGTGCTAAGCCTCAAGCGTGCACCTCTTCGAGAGTTTCTCTCCGGGATTGTCATCGGGCATGGTCGAGAGCACATGATAACTTAACTTCAGCTGCAATGGAGATCTTATATGCCTGAGTGTTAGTAGCTTCGGCGTCAGCTCGGTACGAGGACACATATGCCCCTGCCTCAGATTTCGCCTTCGCACGCTCAACAACTGATTTAGCTTTGAGCTCCTCGATTTTGCGGCTCTGGGCCAAACTTTCCTCCCTTGCATTTTGAATCTGGCATTAGATTGAAGCTAGTTATTCCCGAAACACATCTTTCTCTAAGGCAGGACAGTCCATGTGTTGCTTCCACCCTAGGGTCTCGGCCTCTTTCATCTTGAGCTCTTCTCGGAGCTAATCCACCAGCTCGCCCCTCTACTGGGAATACAAAAGTTAAAGTATTAGCCGCTAAATCGAATGAAGACATAACAGACCCCTAAAGGCTATAGTACCTTTTCGAGGAGCTCAGTCTGTTCCTGACAAGCCTTCGCCAACTCAACTCGGAGATCTCTCGTCTCTTCCTCTTCATGTACATTAAGGTGCTTGAGGCCGTCCCTCTCTTCCATCATCTTCTTGAGTTCGGCCTCACACCGGGAAAGTTCGGCTCAAGATTTGGAAAACACTTGCCGATGAAGTGCCACGACCTTCACACAAAGAAAAAGAAACAGACTTAGGAAAATAAAAGTAAAATTCGATCGTAATTATGAGGACAAAAACTCACTTGTTTAAGAAGACTCTGGGCCTCATCAAAGATAAACGAGGCATCAGGATCGGGACCATCTTCGACCCCCGCAAGGCACTCCTGGAAAATATCACTCACCTTCGTGGGTCATTCCCACACTCAGGAGTCCCTGTGGACTGAGCATCTTGGAACTGCCCTTCTGCGAACACAGGGCCTGGCGTAGAGTCATCTGCATTAGTTATCCCAAGCGACTCACTTGGGATATTATCCTCTCTTTGGAGGTCCTAGGAATTAGGTTCTTCGGGCTTGCCCACCAAATGTCCCCCGGACGAGATGCATTTCTACCACCTGATGGCTCGGGGACTTTGCTTGAGCTCCCCTCCAAAATTTCTACGGCTCGAGATTGAACTGCATCAGCCACCATCGATTCATCGGCTTTCGAAGCGTCAGTGCTTCTTCTTCTCCGAGCTACTAATAGGCAGGCATCATCTTCTCCCTCTTCCTCTTTATCCCGAAGGTGTTCGGCTGTTTCCGAAGATAGGAACGCAGAATCGGCCCAAGGCTTTTGAGCTCTGCTTTCCTTTGGCTTCAATAACTTGCAGGCGACCCCCTCTTCCTCTTCTTCTCTTTGATCGATTTTGGAATTTCTTCTTCAATGGGTGGGGGCGGACAACTCACCGTGGTTTTTAGCTTCCCGTCGACCTTTGTCCAAATCACGCCAACTGCGTTTCGCATATGAAAAAGTAGAGGCCAGTTGCTGGACCCAGCCTGCAAGGTCCGAGATTGCACCAGGAAACCAAGAAAAAACTGCTACATTAAAAAATAATTAGATCGAGAAAAAGTAGGGAAAGAAGGATATTAATCACCGTCGATAAATGTGTGCTTATGTTTCATGTTCCACTCCTTGGGGAACGGCATCCTCTCATCAGGAATCAGATCGGAGGTCCTGACTCGGACGAACCGGCTCATCCATCCTCTGTCCTTGTCCTCATCGATGCTGGAGAAAAGGGACTTCAAGGAATAACACTAAAGCTTTATCATACCATCTCGATAAAGGCGAGGGCTGTATAGCCTGATCAGATGGTCGAGGGTAAAAGGCATTCCCTCGACCAGGCTTGAGAAATATCTGATCAGATTGACGATGCACCAGAAAGAAGGGTAGATCTGGCCAAACGTCACCTGGTATTGTTGGCAAAAATCAAGAATCACTGGGTCTTTGGGGCCCAGAGCTGGATCTATGGGACCCAAGGCGAAAGGATAGGTATACACGCTTAAGTACTCTGCCTTATGGGTAGTAATGTCCGCTTCAAGGGAAGGTATCACGGCATCTTTGTTCTCGTGTTGCACTCCTTTTTACCCGATCAAGTTCATCTTCAGTTATTAAGCAGATGTATCGATATATGGGCTCACATCGGCCTGGTGTCGATACGAGGTGGCACTACCGTCCTACGTCTGGCCGGCCGCGATGATGAAGCTTGTTTCTTCTGAGGAAAAATTTTAGATGTTTTAGCCATTATGGTCAAGAAATTCAAGAGAAGAGGATAAGTTGATTCTGTAGTAAGAACAAATTGAGAGAAGGATGAACTTAGAGAAGCTGAAGAAGCTAGTGAGATTTTAAGGATGATTTGAAAAGTAAATATTGCAAAAGTTGAGAAATTGGCCTATTTATAGTGGCCACTTGAACGGTTTGGGGAAACCAACGATCGACCATCAGCCGCCTCCAATTAATGACCTTGGGAACTACGTAGAAGCGACCTTTTGATCGCTTCAGTCGCTGACATCACGAGATAGACATCACGATCGAGGTATCGGAGCATCGAGGATCAGGTCATTTATTATCATCTCATTCTAATAAACGCGGGGACTATCTGTATACGGTCAAAATCAAGTATGCTCGATTTTAGTGGGCTCGAGGAACCACTTCAAGAATTGGTCCGAAGTACGCTGGGTACGAGGCCGATGGTGGAGTTATAAGACCGGAGATTAAGATGACTGATGAATATCGAGACCGCACGTGACCGGACTCGAGATAATGCCGTTGTGGCCCTGCAACAAAATGAGCAAGATTCCTGCCACGTCCCCAAAGTCGCGCCGTAAATCCCGGAATTGATTTGTATGAATCCGTACTTGGCGGTTAAACAATTGTCCCAATAAGATTCTTTACTATAAATAGAAATGTACCTTATTTAGGGTTCCCCTATTATATAAAGGGGACTCCAATCATTTGTAAAACACATTCAATCATTGGCAAAGAATCTACTCCCTCACTTTCTCGCTCATTGTTCATTAGAATTGTCTTTTAACTTTATTATTCTTGCTTTATTGTTCTTGATTCACCTCGAGGTCACCTTGGCTTGAGGTCGAGACTGGCTTACATACTAGTTTGATTCTACTTATTTCCTTGATTTACACACTAGCTTTCTTGGTTATTAATTAGTATTGAACTAAATCACATATCTTTAAAATCATAAATTAAATTTAATTATTACACATATTTTCGAGATAAACATTAGACTTACCTAATCGTAGGGACTAGATGCCGTCACGATAATATCGCTATTATTTTTTGAAGTTGCTATACTATGTAATTTTTTCTAATTTATTGCGGCAAGTCTTAAAAGCTTGTCGGGGGAGTACCTTGTTTTGTTCCATTCCAAGAATTCTAACACGATTTTACTGCCATGTAGGAAGAATTCCATAAATAGCATATCATTAACCATTTTTTATAACAGCTGTAAAATCTACAATACAGGATTTTGTAATTTAATGTTCGGATGAAATATTGTTAGAGATAATACAGAAAATAGAAATCTTTGGACTATTTGCAATTGCGGACATACACGCATGAGTTGCAAAATCATATGGGCTTGCCGTACTCGAACAAAGTAAACTTTGTCCAGTACCGATAATAGGCCCAATGCTAATTTGGAGATTGCTTTGTCCCAATATAAAGTAAACTAGATAAGTTATGGCCCGTGCTTAGCATGGGCCCAATGTTGTAAACGCTCGAACAGTAATTTAATATTCCCTCCGTTCAAAATAAGTGATTTTTTGCTTTTTTCTTGTGGTTCAAAATAAGAGATTTTTCAGATTTCAAAAATGGATTAATTATTTTTTTCCTACATTGTCCTTGGAGTAAATAGTATTGGAATATGTGTTATGAGTGTTTATGTGAGATAGTAAAGGTTAATATGGTCAATTTCATTGTTAATTAATGCTAAAAGGTAGATTTCTTAATCTGTGCGAAAGCATCCAAAAAATCACTTATTTTGGATCGGAGGGAGTATTATTATCTTTGTCTTAACATGCAATAGCAGAAAGAAGAGAATGAAACATGTAAATAAATAGTATCAAACCAGATACACATAGCACTGCCAATAATTGTTTCATATTATTTACAATGCTTTGGGACTATGTTTCCATTGTAAAAAGGTTAATAAACATCTACTGCAGTGGATGCAGAACAACGTGCAAAATGGCACATTCTTTATATTCCTTACACTAATTTATTTACGTATGTACTATTTACATTTTGACAAATTGTAATGCAACTATAATGCTGCAATTAATCTCCAATTTTTACAGGATATGACAATGATATTGGCACCTGTAGAATAGTTTCTTCGCATTAGCCCAACTCAATTCTTGTCACATAATGTAGCCCTGATGGGGAACTTGAAGCAAACAACCAATATAGAATTTTGTAACGTTGAGAAGAAAAATGCTACTATGTATTATACAGTAAATTACCATGTACGTCAGAATTTACAAAAGGTAAGAACTGAAAATAAAATCTCAAACAAACATGTCAAAAGCTGGACAAACAACTCACCCGTGACGTGTGGCTTTGGCTGGGTGAATAAAGATTAGAAAAATATTGTGGAAGATAAAAGACTGAAAACAAGTTAATGTACATTACATTTATATAAAAATAGATTCAAGTATTTGCTTTACAGCCTTAGTTTGGTCAGCAAAAGCTTAAAATATGACATCTAAGTAAGTTATATATTTTCTTTGTTCAGTTAAACAGTTGCATGTTCTGGAGCATACCTAAAAGTAGCCAAGAGAAGAGATCTATGATAAAGAGGATGCCCAAATGATGTAAGTTGCTCTGACACTTCAGTTTAGGTGTCGCACCCGTGTCAATACGACACTAGTATGGATGTGGGTATGGGATCCGTACCGAATTTGATCAAACAGTTTTGGGTACTTTGACCACAACGGACAGAAAAATTCGATCCAAGATATAATTTGATTCCCGAAATCAGAATCAAAACTAGGATAAATTTGAAGAAAATAACATACCTTATCTACGATATCAATCTTTTACTTATTTACAACTTGAGAATAAAAAAGAAATCCACACTTTACAAGCTATATGTAAGTATTCCACTAAATTTCTTACAAATTTAGAGATATTTTTATAATTTTATTTTTTTTGAATTAATTTTAGCCGGGTCCCCGCACTCGTATCCCTATTAGGATCTGTATTCCCGAATCTTAGCATTTACAATTCGAAGAATCCGACCTCTAGATCCACACCCATGTCGGACACCCGCACCCATGTCCGAGCAACTTAGCAAATGATCATCTGGAATAGTGCGTAGGATCCAGTAAAAATTACAATATCAGTTTAGTATGGTTTCTTCCCAGTCTGAAAACAAAGAAAGTTGGAAGGGACTCTGGACAAGAAAATTCTCATCAAGCAGCTTCATAAGGGATAGCGAGAAAATGGAAGTAAAATTCATTATTCATTGATATTATTCATTCAAAGATTATACATCGATATACTTTTATCTATAATTAATATTCTTAGAATCGGTACACTACTCAATGAACAAATTGATTAATAAAATTTTACTAATAAAATAATTAAGAAATAGTACTAACAAAATTAACTTTACTTAAGGCGTAAGAAAGTTACTTTACAGTGAGTTTAATCGTTTATCGTTTAGTATAAAGTATTAATTCGCGTCATGCAAAGGATTAAGCATTTAACATTCTGGCCAAAACATGAGATCAGACCAAACTCCCTATGGCTTGCACCTCATCCTCTTCAAGTCAACTACTGTAAATATCAAGAAATGACCTTAACATAATCTAAGTAATTGAAGATCCAAAGAATGCTAAAGACTAAAGTTTGGGACAAAGAACGAAAAGAAAACAGGGGAAACAATTAAAAAAAAATTAAAAAGTACTAACACCTAGTTGTTTTTTATAACCAAAAATATGATCAAAAACAAGATAATGAGTAACTGCATTATAGTTACTCCTATACCCCATTTTAAACTATCCAAGTAAATTGAAGATCCAGTTGAGATATTTAAGTTGACTTTATGGTATCATGAATCATCAAATAATGAAACTCCTAGGTTTTTAGTCATTTGGTTCGTGGTCGAATTCTTTTAATAGAAAGTTACGTACACAGTTAAGCTGAGAAAGCTATTCTCTATCCTAGATTAGGCTGTATGTAATCATGTCTCTGACTCGATGCTAAACGCAAGTATCATAATTTCATGCAAGGTTCCTTTTCTAAAAAATAATTTCATGCAAGGTGTCTACTCCTCGCTGATCACGCCCAACTATGCCTTATAAAAAGGATAATGCGATCGTTGCAAATATAATCTGGTTTATAAGTCCGGAGTCGAATCCCACAGAGAACTAAGGTTTAACTATAGTTGTTCACTATCACTAAGAAGACAAGCTTGAACAATTCCTTACTTATAGATATTAAGATTTTTGTGTTTAAATAATTAACTAACAAATTAAAATAGTAAATTAACAAGTAACGATACTGAGGGTTAGAGAAAAGATTAAGGAGGTCTAGAATTATGATTTTCCCAATTGTCGGAATCCTTCCCGCTATGTCTTCTATAATTTCGCCTAAGTATTCTCTACCAATCATGAGCATTCTTATTACCGTAAATCTCTCCCGAGTGATTACGACAATTTACTAGACGCACTCTCTCGAGCTACGCTAGCTGGCTATTAATACAGCTCACTTCAGATCGCACCCAAGGCATCGTTATCCCTAATCTCACCTTTAAACCCTCGGTTATTGATCCCTCATATACTCTGGGAGTGGTGTTGTTCGACAATTACCTAAATATGCACTCTCTCCCGAGTTATGCGTACTAAATAGGCACGACTAATTGAGAGCTCTTCAATCAAACAGAATATAAACGTAGTTGAACAAATAGAGAAAAATNGTCTTTTGCCTCCTTAGGTCTAATTTTTGTCCAAAATATGTCTCCTCCTTGTTCTTGGCCGGCCTCCTTTGTTTAATATAGGGTTTAGGGCTTAAAATCCCATATTTTATACTTTGGTCCCTGAAAGTTTCGCTTCCTGCCGCGGTTCTGCCGCGCTCGCGGTCAAACCGCGGCCAAACATGCTCTTTGATTCTTCAATTGTCCGCGAGTACACTCTGCCGCGGTTCTGCCGCGGTCCCACCGTAATCGCGGTATTAAACCCTCTTTCTTTTGGAATTTGGAACAACGTAAAACATAATAGTTGTAGCCGCTTGAGTTAGCTTTCCAACCATATATTGTGGATCCCAAATGGAGTTCTGAGCAAATAGTTATGTTTATTTTACTAGATAGTATGCAATATGCCTCCTCGAGTCTTCGTTCGTACTTATTTATCAAATTTGACCCCCAAACATGATCCCGGCTTAATTCCTTGAACTTTTACTCAAACTTTAAAGTTACAAATTACTTAAATACATTCCATAACATCTATATAGTTCGAAATCACACCTACAAGGCATAAAACACACCGTTAGTGCAAAATACTAGCGATTAAAGCACAAACTCAACTAAAGTGCAGTAAATTAGAATGTAATAAGAGACTAAAATATGCAATTATAGCCTATCAACAACACCCCACACTTAAATCATTACTCGTCCTCGAGCAATCAAACTACACTTTTTTTTATTGACACGACCTTTTTAAATAATTCTCCTAACTCATCATACCAAGAGTATTTAAAATAGACTAAGCACAAAAGCGTAACATCTTCAGGTCAAGATTTGACTCACAAGTACCACGCATTATTCACATCTCACCTACTTTCTCTAACATAGAGGTCACTGACATTACCTTTCCTTTATGGATCAAATGCCCTCACCTACAAAAGAGAGTAGTTCCACACAATAAAATTTAAGAACACTTAGGAACTGAAGATAGAAAGAATTTACTCACTCTCAGAAATAACATTCATATGCCACAAAAGATGCCTCATAAGCTTGCCCGTAGTGTACTACTCCACTAATCGAGCTCATTCAATCTTGGATCAATTAGGACTTTATTTGGTTGTAATGTAGGCTACGGGACGGGTATGCTACATTTAGATATAAGACTGACTATACCTCCCTAAGCATTTTAATACATACATTTTAACATTTAACCCTATACTTATGTCAAACCAAAATTCCACCTTCACATCAATGTAAATTACCCCATTCTTCTTTAAGCACACTTACGTCAAGAACCACCACTTATCAAGGAATTATTTTTTTTTCACAACAATCCAACTGTATTTTTTTTTCAATTCAAGTGGCTCTTCCTTTTTTTTTTCAAAACAGTGCACCTTTCTCCTTATTCAATTCGTTCCACTCAAAAGCCAAACCAACCACCCCACACTTTAACTTTTACAAAGTTCATAACATTCAAGTGCTCATGAGAGAGGTGAAAAGGTTCAAATATATAGTTAATTCAAACAAATAGGTAAGGCTTGTAATGTAGTTGCCAAAGAAATAGGATTACAGGCTCAAAGGGGTTAACTACGATACATAATAATTAGGTGGGTAAAATATGTATATATGGCTCAACAAGAAATGCCTATATCACTTCCTATACTGAACAAAACTACTATTTCGCTTTGCAAACACACGGGGCAAGTTCTAGGCATCAAATGCAATGCACTGAATAATGCAAAACCTTACACACACATGGCACATAACTCACTCAGGATTGGATTCATAGACACTCTAGTCAAAATAGTTAAGCAAAGTTAAGATAATACAATTTAAGGTACTTCTCCAAGAGTCAAAAACTGAGCATAAGCGTCACCACCAAAGTACTCACTATTCTCAAGGTATAACCAAGTCAAGAGATATTGCTTCAATTCATAACACAACACAATGGCTCCTACTTCCCAAAAAAATACTACACCCGGTTCAAATAAAACCCTTGAAAAAGAACCGTGGTTTAAAGAAAAACTAAGGGGTAATTGCTACACTATCTAACAAAACAAAAAATCTTTTTGGTATTTTCTTTAGACTTACTTCCCTCAAGAAAACTGTCTAGAAGATCCGTCATCAGGAAAAGTCCAATCTTAAAAAAAAAACACAGCTAAAGTAGCATGAAATGTCACCCAGACAATCTCCTCACCCCATACTTAAAGTTGTGCATTGTCCCAAATGCATATCCATACATACAAGAAGGTAAAAGAAACTCCCTGATAGGCCAAAGGCCGAAGCACTAGCAGCTCATGGGGTACTCAGACTTCTCCCAGCTTGGTCCTTCGTGCGGGTACCTCACACTTAGTTCCAACCATTGCATTTGTTGGTGCATCCTTCCAATACCTTTGCTTTTCATGTTACTAGAAAATAAAAAAAATTGACACTACAAAAATAATATAATTAAAAAAAATTAAAAATAAATTAATAAAAGAAAGCAATAATGTTGGGTTGCCTCCCAACAAGCGCTTGATTTAACGTCGCGGCACGACGTGAATCACTTTCTGCCTCCACTTTGAACTTATGAATCGGACCCCAAGTTTTGATTCTGCTCTATGATCATGCTCCTGGGGTGGTGGAACGAATCTGGCTGGCCCAATAAAATAATGTAGTATTCTGCACTTCTTGACCTTTAGATGAGGTGTGTAATCCCGATTTTCTGGCAAGAAGAATTCCAGAATGTAAGCACTTTGTTCCTCATTCCTCGACTCCGCAAATGGCTCGGACGACTCTATTTCCATATCATCATCTAAACACAATGTGGAAAAATGCTTGGAGTGAGGACCAATGCCCTCAACTACATGAACATTGGGACAGTCTACATTCTCGATACTAATGACAATAGAATCAACAAAATATGTATCCTCAATATCCTTGGTTGACTCTGGTATCTCTTCTACAACATTAACATCCTCAAAATCTAGTGCGATTGATTGTTGGTGTTCTACTCTAGCATCTTCCTCTAGCTCATCAATTTCTGTATCTAATTCACGCTCTTCTTGGATACTATTCACAATATTGCTTGTTGAGCATTAAAAACTTCAACCAGTTGACTCATGTGAACTTTCAAGTTGTGAATAGTTTCCTCCTGCCTTTCTATCCGCAGTAGTAATTTACTCTGTTATTCCAAAATGCACTTTAACATATCTTCGAGCTTCTTTAGGTTAGCTTCCTTAGGTTCTTTGTTCCTATTAACTTCACCAGAAAAAGAAGAACCATCAAATTAAGGAGTTGGGGGAAGGTAAGAAATGTAAGTACAACCGTGAAAGTGACCATCTTGACCACCACACATATCACACACATTCCACACATAAGATTGAGTTGATGCACAAAACTCGCTCTCAGGAATATTTTGATAAATTTGCCCTGGGTGGTTTCCTTCACAATATGCATAAGGAGGATCAAAAGAAGAATTACCAACAACAAAATTCTCATAATTCCATGATGTCATGTTTCTCAAATAAACAAATAAAACTAAAATAAAAAATAATAATAAAAAATCAAATAATAAACTAAAAGTTCAAACTTGAAACCTAGCAATATGTATACCTACAACTACACAGTTAGTTCCCCAGCAACGACGCCAAAATTTGATCACGCCCAACTATGCCTTATAAAAAGGACAATGCGGTCGTTGCAAATATAATCTGGTTTACAAGTCCTGAGTCGAATCCCACAGAGAACTAAGGTTTAGCTACAGTTGTTCACTATCACCAAGAAGACAAGCTTGAGCAATTCCTTACTTATAGATATTAAGATTCTTGTGTTTAAATAATTAACTAACAAATTAAAATAGTAAATTAACAACTAACGATAGTGAGGGTTAGAGAAAAGATTAAGGAGGTCTAGAGTTATGATTTCCCCAATTGTTGGAATCCTTCCCGCTATGTCTTCTATAATTTCGCCTAAGTATTCTCTACCAATCATGAGCACTCTTATTGCCGTAAATCTCTCCCGAGTAACTAAAACAATTTACTAGACGCACTCTCCCGAGCTACTCTATCTGGCTATTAATACAGCTCACTTCAGATCACACCCAATGCTTCGTTATCCCTAATCCCACCTTTAAACCCTCGGTTATTGATCCCTCATATACTCTAGGAGTGGTGTTGTTCAACAATTACCTAAATATGCACTCTCTCCCGAGTTATGCATACTAAATATGCACGGTTAATTGAGAGCTCTTCAATCAAACAGAATATAAACGTAGTTGAACAAATAGAGA
>MU761902.1:4739-18894 GCA_026770625.1 Nicotiana glauca | reverse complement strand
AAATTAGCTATTCATAATAGTATGTAAAACTACAATAGTAAAAGTCATAACCAACAATGAAAAATAGGAAGAGGAAGGAAAAACTCGTAGAAGAATTCTCCGCCTTGCTCCCAATGTTTTCTTGCCTCCAAGGGTGTTGTCTAACCCTAAAGTAGTGTCTCTTGCCTCCTTAGGTCTAATTTTTGTCCAAAATATGTCCCCTCCTTGTTCTTGGCCGGCCTCCTTTGTTTAATATAGGGTTTAGGGCTTAAAATACTATATTTTGCACTTTGGTCCCTGAAATTTTCGCTTCCTGCCGAGCTTGCGGTCAAACCGCGGCCAAACATGCTCTCTGATTCTTCAGTTGTCCGCGAGTACACTCTACCGCGGTTCTGCCGTGGTCCCACCATAATTGCGATATTTAACCCTCTTCCGTTTGGATTTTGGAAACACGTAAAACATGAAAGTTATAGCCCCTTGAGTTAGCTTTCCAACCATATATTGTGGAGCCCAAATAGAATTCTGAGAAAAAAGTTATATCTATGTTACTAGACAGTGCACAATATGCCTCCTCGAGTCTTCGTTCGTACTTAATTATCAAATTTGACCCCAAACATGATCCCGGCTTAATTTCTTGAACTTTTACTCAAACTTTAAAGCTCCAAATCACTTAAATACATTCCATAACATCTATATAGCTCGAAATCACACCTACAAGGCATAAAACACACCGTTAGTACAAAACACTAACGATTAAAGCGCAAACTCAATTAAAGTACAGTAAATTAACGTGTAATAAATGACTAAAATATGCAATTATAGCCTTTCATCACTCGCTACGAATATGGCATATACTGGTTCCAAATAAACATATCATCAAAATACCTGACTACTTGATCTGTCATCCACGAACTGCTGAATCCTAGTTTCTGGCTGCACAATTATCTTTGATTTTCTTGTCCACCTTTAATATATGACATAATCGAATATGCTAACTTAAGACCCTCTTTGTCCTTGTACACATTTAACATGGAAAAAACTTTTATTCAGCTAAAATAGCTGCCAAACAAATTTAAATACGCAAGGATATCATTGATACAGCTAGAACTGTCAAAAAATAATATCACCTGATCACTGAAATTAAATTTACGAACACAAACCAAAATTTTAAACTCTTTCTCTTCCCTCTTCTCTAAAACAATTACAATCCTAATTAAGGAGTACGACATACCTTAGTAAATAGGAAATAAATCAGGTTGAAAGAATGCTCTAAACCAGCAAGATTGTTTATCAAAGCATATAGAGGGAACTTCTTTGCAAGTATTCATCTATTTTAGCATAGGATGGGTCTATTTTAGCATATAAAGGGAATTTTGTTACAAGTATTCATCAATTCATGCATCCTTTAATATTGATCCTTTAAAGTAGTAGAATTGGTGGAACCCAAAGATCTTGAGAAAATAATAACTAGGCAGAAAGAAATACTGCCACATAAGTTAGAATCATTCAATACATATAACCGAACTTGTACATTAGAAAAATAAATTCAATTAAATGACCATCTTTCTCAACAAAATAAAGTTAAAAAAAAGCCCTATTAGCTACTTACAGCCATACATATTTTTCTAAAGATGGAGGCTTGAAAAGATACTAAACTCAAATTTTTAATTATATGTTTAACATTGATTAATATGGACATACAATATGTAAAATGCAAATTGAATTTTACTGGCATATATCCCAAACAAAATGACTTAGTTGAACGTACAATATACTGTATAATTAGATAATCAAATTTTGAGAGAGTATATTAGTACCTCCTAATTGATAGTGTATCCGATTATGATTAATAATGTCACGAACCAATTCCCATCCCCGGTCGTGATGACGCCTCTCGTGAAGACTAGGCCAGCCAGAACAACGCGAATACCTCTTTTAGCAATTATTAAGCTTTTAGCAAATCCAGAACAAGTGTAAACAGTTATAAAATGCGGAAATAACAATACCAACATACGATACCAACCCGACACAGCCCTAATCGGGGCGCCACAAGTCACGAGCATCTATAAGAATACGATTTCCACTTTACAAGTCTAGAAATACACTGAACAGAAATAATGAATATCATAGAAAGACTGTGGTGCTGCGAACGCTGGCAGTCACCTCGCTAAACCTCTACAACCCTACCTCCACGCAGCCAATACCCGTTACCGGATGAACAAATACCCGTAACTGCACGCGAGGTGCAGGGAGTAAAGTCAGTACTCCAACTCAGTTAGTACTAAAGGTAAATAACAGCTGAGCAGTAAGAAATCACGTAAAGCAACCAACAGGCTGTATAGAAGCCGGGTAAAATTCTCTGAGAAAAATAGTGAAAATTATGAAATCTTTAGAAATATCTTGGCTCGATTTAAATCTCTTTCGAAAATGATCCTTTCAACATTTACGAAATAATTTCAAAATAGTTAGTGCTAATAAGCACAGAAAAATCCGTCCCTTGGGCACAAATACCACGGTATAACAGGTAAAAAGGCAAATAAAAATGCAGGATGCACACACAAAAGTTCGCCCCTCGGGCAACATCTCAAAACAGTAATAGCCCCTCAGGCTTAATATCAATCGCTCAGAACAGTATCATCCCCTCGGGCACAGTATCAATCACTCAGAATAGTATCAGTCCCTCGGGCTCAGTATCATATCACATGGGTACCAGCGCTCACTGGGGGTGTACAGACTCCGGGAGGGGCCCTTTAAGGCCCAAGCGCAATATCAAGTCACCTCGTGACATATAAGCAAGGCCTGAAAGCCTCCTCTAATAACACTCGAGGCCTGAAAGCCTCCTCACAATACACTCGAAGCCTGAAAGCATCCTCACAATACACTCGAGGCCTGAAAGCCTCCTCACATCACTCAGCATATCCTCACATATGGCCCCCGGCCTCACTAAGTCTAGAAAAACATCACAAGCCCCTCGGGCATCAATAAAATAGTAGTGCTCAGCCCAAACAATAGTGCAAATATCATTTAAGTCTTAAAGTTCAATAAAAATGGCTCAGTTGTAAAACAGTATAATCAACAGGACTGAGTTAAGTAGTAGTATATCAAATAGTGAGGAAAGAGTGATAAAATTCCCCGAAGGGTTCAAATAATTGGCACAAGCCCAAAAATGGCAATCGGCCCAAATCATGATAATAACAAATATGTTCCAGTCAAATACGCGATAAAATCATCAATCGGGACGGATCAAGTCACAATCCCCAATGGTGCTCTACCCCACGCTCGCTATCCGGCATGTAAGTCACCTCAATAAAGCACTACAGTGTGCAAATTTGGGGTTTCAAACCCTCAGGAAATCATTTACAATCATTACTCACCTCGAACCGGTGAAATCCCTAGCTCGCGATGCCTTTGCCCCTAAAATTGACCTCCACGCGCTTCGAATCTAATCAAAACCCCAACGAATGCATCACAATATGATAAGGGAACAAAGCCCAAGCGAAAAAAAACAATAAGGGCACAAATCCCAAAATTACCAAAACCCGAGCCCCGGACCCACTCCTCAAAAATCAAAAAATTAGCATCACCGGATTCCTTATCTCGCCACGAGTCTATACATAACAAAATTACCAAAATCGGAGTCCATTTTACACCTCAAATTCCACTTTGAAATACCAAATTCCCAAGCCCTAGCTTTACCCTCTTTTGATGAATTTCCACAAATTTCAATGTAAATTCTACCATTAATTCATGTATTTAGGTCAAGAAACTCACCTCCAATCACACATAGTCGAAATCCCCTTCAATTTCCGTCCAAAAGCTCTCAAGGTTGCTCAAAAATGGTGGAAATGAACTTAAGCTCGCGGAACAAAATGAGCTTTAAAACCCTTGTCTAAACAGTGATTTTCGCATCTGCGGTTCCTTTGCCGCATTTGCGGCTACCGCTTCTGCGGTTATGCCTCCACTTTTGCGAATCTTCATTAAGACAACAACCGCTTATGCGGTCCTCTATCCACATTTGCGGAATCCGCTTCTGCGGATACTTGTCCGCTTCTGCGGAAACACCATGGTCTCACCTTTCGCTTTTGCGACTCATCTACCGCATCTGCGGCATTGCAGATGCGGCCCCAAGCACGCACCTGCGGAAACAGCCAACCTTCCAAGAACTCGCACCTGCGAACCTACCTCTTGCATCTTTAGAACCACATATGCGGCCCTTCTTTCGCAGATGCGGAAACACCAGATACCAGCAACATCAGAATTTCACCAAGTCCAAAAATCATCCCGATTGTCATCCGAAATCACCCCGAGGCCCCCGGGACCTCAACCAAAAGTGACAACCCATCCTAAAATATTATTCAAACTTGCTCCAATAAATAACACTAAAATCATCAATTCTCACCGAATTCCAGCCTAAGTTCTTCAAAAACTTCCGAAACACGCATTTGATCAAAAAGCCAACCAAACCACCTCTGAATGAACAAAAATTTTGCACACACATCCCAACTCACGTAACGAAGCTACAAAAACTCTAGGAATTCCCTTCCGACCCTCGGATGAAAATCTCACCTATCAACCGGAATTCGCCAAAACACTAACTTCGCCAATTCAAGCCTAATTCTTCACCGGACCTCCAAAATCACTTTCGATCATGCTCCTAAGTCACAAATTATCTAACAAAGCTAACCAAATCATAAAAACTCCGATCCGAGCTCATATACAAATAAGTCAAACCTTTCAAATTCAAAGCTTCCAATTGAAACTGTTCTTTCAAATTCATTCCAAATCTTCCCAAAAACCAAAACCAACGATCTATATTAGTCATAATACCCAAAACGGGGCAAGTCATGCCTGGGAACTAGTGATGAAAGTGCAAAATTTCAAAATGACCGGTTGGGTCGTTACATTCTCCCTCACTTAAACACACGTTCGTCCTCGAACATACCCAGAGCTGTTCTAAAAGCCAACCAACCGCTGAATAACCTTACCATGCATATACCCGGGGGTGATCCCAAATCACCCTATCTTATATAGGTTCGATAACACATTGTAACTGAAATTTCACCATCCAATCTAGCCCATAGGCCATAGAGCCACATTGCACTTTCCGATATCATACACAAGATCAGAACCTCACATCTATACATCAGAATAAGCCCGAACTAGTTGTAATAGCCCATACCTGCAACCTCAGGTGCAATCACATGATATACCACATAACCCAAACACTCGAAACCATAAGTTCTATTCACATCAGTTGCACACAACACCCGAATACCAGTAGAAAACCTCTTATCAACTAAGGTCTTATTCCATATTTTCACATACTGCCAATGATAAAGGAACACGCAATAAATCATCACCATTTCTCAGATCAACCATTCATGAAGCGACTTCCCTTTTGACTAATACCATAACAGATTCCCAGCCGAACCTCGATATTATCCTCCCAACAATCTGAAATCAAATCCGTTCATATTCATTAGTGACCCCAACGATCACCTCGAATCCAACACACCACTCCGGTGATATGACACCTCAATACAGGCCTAAGTCACAACTTGCATAATACACGTACCATTAAGAATGGTCTGAACATACTCGAATCATGAAAAATGACTCAAACGAAAGAGCTGTACCTCAAGCTCATCAGTACCATCACAGCACAAGGCTGAGACCCTATCTCATATCATAGAAATAGGACACATGAATCCACTACAAAAGGTCGTATATCCACGTAGCCTGGTTACGAAGCGCGATTCTATCCAAATGCTGCTACACATGAAACACCTCAAGTCACTATGCTCAAAATAGATAGCCACGCACAATTTGATGTCTAGAACCAAAGAAAATCATTACACCCACGGTGAAACAAATAACATGCGCCACGCAACCCGATAGGACATAACCGATATGCCATTCACTAAGCAACGCTCAATTACTCTATCCGCTCGAATTCCACTAAGAGACCCCAATTGAACCGCATCATAGGTGCCTATAATCGATAAATCATAATGTCTCGTAACACCAAAAAGGAAACTAACAGGTCTCCCAGATTACTAGCAAGCTCAATAACGATCGAATCAACCTACCCCTCAACAATACAATTCGGGGCCAACCAAGCCAACTCAAGCTAGAACACACATCCACCTTGACCTGCCAACGAACTCATCATCAAGGAAGCCTGAAGCTTCTCCTTCCACTACTATAGTTCCTACCGGAGCCATACGATACGGTGCCCGACACCAAATCCATATCGAAATCCAAAACCTCGCCCGGGGACATGCCCGGCCACAAGAAACACATCTGAAAGCCCCTCAACTCCAGAACTGAATCAATGGTGGAAACCTCTGCACTGAAATCCATCACGAAGGCCCAATTAAGAAAAACAACCCTTCCCAACCGTCCGTTGGTCCATGAAATGTAAACCACTCCGCCAGAACATAATCCGATGCACCTCACCACTTAACCTGCGATGTTTCTGGCATAGCCCATGGCACAATAGTACAGAATACCCCAACACTGAGACAACCAGTCTACACCCCAATATCATATCCAAAATCTAACTTACCAAGCAAAAAAAGATACACTCGGGCCTCCAAATCCCCGGTAGTTTCTAAACAGTGCCGACACACACGATATACAACCACATCATAGCCTGTAAATGAGAACTCCCGTCTCCACATCCACACGGCACATGAATCATAATTTCTGATCCCAATTTCGCCGTCCGAACACGTGCACATCTTTAATACCCAATCATTCCGCGATAAATACTCTAAAATTCCCACGTGCCATATAAGCAACTTGAATACCAGCAGTCGATCCAACCTGAAAGTGCCGCAATACTACTGAAGTGCCATCATCTTAATCACATTGCTCTTTTTCTGAAACCCATACTCTCGTCAAATCACTTCCAAATAACAATACCTTTTCCTTAATCATCTGAGGCTACCCGCTGCCTAGGAGTTTTATGGACTTCTTTTCAGAACTGAACTGAAACCTCGTACACGCAAATCTCGGTCCTCCACAACATACCGCATATACCATACCATCCAAGGATAACAGGAAAACTTTTATCCTCCTTCCGAGCCACAGACATCTACGCACTCAACTACTCAAGAACTTCCATTGATCTCATCTAGAAGAAAAATCATTACACGTCCCATGTCTCTCATATTCGTAGAAAATGCACATCTTTAACCACAGTAGAAATCAACAAGAACCCTCATAATTCCGTTTGCATAAATTAAACTACCAGGACTGAATCCTTCTAACTAGACCAAGCTAAGCAAGCCATCAAAACCCATGAGCATTGTTGCAAAATACCTGTAAGAACCCATTACCTCGAACACATACAAAGAATTGATCATATCCTTTCCATACCAATTCGGTCTATTATCAAACTATTCCATCTATCTAAATTTCTTTCTGATTCATTTTCAACTTAATGCATCCCTCTCGCTATAATACCACAACCTCTTAATCCCAGGCCCATTACACGAGACCCAAGCACAAGACCACACTGTCTAGGACCCATAAGCCGCCGAATACTCTCTCAAATATCCCCAGAAATACCACATTCTAGGATACTTTACTCTGAAAAACTTCCTGCGAATCAGAATTTGTTACCTTTACCTTCCAGATACTGATACATAGGATCCCATAATTAACATAAAATACCACAAGTATTGACCCTTTTTTCCAATGAAAACATAGTCTCTAACCACATACACAACCTTGAGATTCCCGATTGTTTACTGCAGAATCTTGAACACAGTAGAACCGTTCTCGAAAGTCATTCACTCTTATTCAAACTATAAATTACCTGACCCAATGAATAGAACCACCCGTGCCTCGTTGGCACTCTAATGCAGCAAAATGAAATCCTCATCCCGATACGACCAAGCAACTTCCTGCTCTATTCAACGAGTTTTCTTAACCATCAACAACTTAAGACATCCTATGATTCTATCTCCCCATGAAGCATAATGTAGCCTTCGACAAAATTTTCTTTTACTCTAGCCATAGCTAATTTAGTCGCCTGCCCCAAACTGGAACCAACATAGTACCTAACCATACAATCAACTGCTCACAGCAGACTCCCCCACTTGGCTTGAAGCCATAGATCAAGATACACCCAATATCTCATAACACTTTTACTCTATTGATGCCACAATACTATAGTGAGATTACACTCAAATCATTTATAAGTTTGTGAAACACAGATCATCCAGTACTGTAAATCTTCTGCAAATCTCGCATTCAACCCCGCAATAGTCAAGCCCAATCTCTTAAGCAAATCCAAAATTTCAAATTCAACGCATACCCTTCCATTACACATGAGATCTTCTAACACACACATAAGGATCACACCACTTCGGAACACTCCGTAGGGGATAACCCTCCTGCTTCACCTCAATATAATATTTTCGTAACCTTCCACCGTCATACACATTACACTGCCACTTAGTCCTCCTGAGTCTGAACTCATACCACAACATGAAATTTACTTCACACCCATCTAGGAGACACGAAAAGATTTTTCATGCGCCTATAACTTAGAGCTACACATCCAATCACAATGGAATCATACACTTAATAGTTCATTTATCATCCAGCAGACCTTCATCGTTACTTCCAAATCATAAAGATACATTCCGCATTACTAACATACTCATCACATGGCTATTCAACCATCACTTCCAGTAATAGGGACACTACCGAACATATAAGTTCAAAATGCTTGCTCACATAATCAGCACCTCGGTGCTCAAGCCATAGGCAAAGATCCGGCCTCAAGTCCTCCAGACTGGCCCAACATCAAACTCGCAGAGATCTCATCTCGCCCCTTAATTGGGGAATCACAAGCCATCAAGGCGCATCTGATACTGAGCGCTCATGTGTGCATACAAATACATGGAAGGAATTTCAAGAGTTTCTTTTCAAGCTGAATCAAGGACACACGATAAGAATTCCAAGAATGCAACGTTTTCCTAAAGGTTCTGCAGCCTCTCGAGGATAAATACAGACGTCTCTGTACCGATCCACGAGACTCTACTAAACCTGCTCATGACTCGTGAGACCTAGTAACCTAGGCTCTGATACCAACTTGTCACGACCCAACTCCCATCCCCGGTTGTGATGGTGCCTCTCGTGAAGACAAGGCCAGCCAGAACAATGCGAATACATATTTTAGCAATTATTAAGCTTTTAGCAAATCCAGAACAAGTGTAAACAGTTATAAAATGCGCAAATAACAATATCAACATATGATACCAACCCGACACAGCCCTAATCGGGGTGTCACAAGTCACGAGCATCTATAAGAATATGATTTCCACTTTACAAGTCTAGAAATACACTGAACAGAAATAATGAATATCATAGAAAGACTGTGGTGCTGCGAACGCTGGTCAGTCACCTCGCTAACCTCTACAACTCTGCCTCCACGTAGCCAATACCCGCTATCGGGTGAATAAATACCTGCAACTGCACACGAGGTGCATGGAGTAAAGTGAGTACTCCAACTCAGTGAGTAGTAAAGGTAAATAACAGTTGAGCAGTAAGAAATCACGTAAAGCAACCAACAGGCTGTATAGAAGCAAGGTACAATTCTCTAAGAAAAATAGTAAAAACTGTAAAATCTGTAGAAATATCTTGGCTCAGTTTAAATCTCTTTTGAAAACGATCCTTTCAACATTTACGAAATGATTTCAAAATAGTTAGTTCTGATAAGCACAGAAATATCCGCCCCTCGAGCACAAATACCACGGTATAACAGGTAAAAAGGAAAATAAATATGCAAGATGCACACACAAAAGTTCGCCCCTCAGGCAACATCTCAAAACAGTACTAGCCCCTTAGGCTCAACATCAATCGCTCAGAATAGTATCAGCCCCTCGGGCACAGTATCAATCATTCATAATAGTATTAGCCCCTCGGGCTCAGTATCATATCACATGGGCACCCACGCTCACTGGGGTGTACAAACTCCGGGAGGGGCCCCTTACGGCCCAAGCACAATATCAAGCCACCTCATGGAATATAAGCAAGGCCTGAAAGACTTCTCATATCACACTCGAGGCCTAAAAGCCTCCTCACATAACACTCGAGGCCTGAAAGCCTCCTCACAATACACTCAAGGCCTGAAAGCATCCTCAAAATACACTCGAGGCCTGAAAGCCTCCTCGCATCACTCAGCATATCCTCACATATGGCCCTTGGCCTCACTCAGTCCAGAAAAATATCATAAGCCCCTCGGGCATCAATAAAATAGTAGTGCTCAGCCCAAACAACAGTGAAAATATCATATAAGTCTCAAAGTTTAATTAAAACGGCTGAGTTGTAAAACAGTATAATCAACAAGACTGAGTTAAGTAGTAGTATATCAAATAGTGAGGAAAGAGTGATAAAAATCCCCGAAGGGTTCAAATAATTGGCACAAACCCAAATATGGCAATCGGCCCAAATCAAGATAATAACAAATATGTTCCAGTCAAATACGCGGTAAAATTATCAATCGGGACGGATCAAGTCACAATCCCCAATGGTGCTCTACCCCACGCTCGCTATCTGGCGTGTAAGTCACCTCAATATAGCACTACGGTGTGCAAATCTGGGGTTTCAGACCCTCAGAATATCATTTACAATCATTACTCACCTCGAACCGGTGAAATCCCTAGCTCGCAATGTCTTTGCCCCTCAAATTGGCCTCCACGCGCGTCGAATCTAATCAAAACCACAACGAATGTGTCACAATATGATAAGGGAACAAAGCCCAAGCGAAAACAAATAATAACGGGCACAAATTCTGAAATTACCAAAAGCCGAGCCCTGGGTCCACTCCTCGAAAATCAAAAAATTAGCATCACCGGATTCCTTATCTCGCCACGAGTCTGTGCATATCAAAATTACCAAAATCAGAGTCCATTTGACCCCTCAAATTCCACTTTAAAATACCAAATTCCCAAGCCCTAGCTTTACCCTCTTTTGAAGAATTTCCACAAATTTCAATATATATTCTACCATTAATTCATGTATTTAGGTCAAGAAACTCACCTCCAATCACACCAAGTCGAAATCCTTTTCAATTTCCGTCCAAAAGCTCTCAAGGTTGCTCAAAAATGGTGGAAATGAACTTAAGCTCGCGGAACAAACTGAGCTTTAAAACCCTTCTCTGAACAGTGATTTTCGCATCTGCGGTTCCTTTGCCGCATTTGCGGCTACCGCTTCTGTGGTTATACCTCCGCTTCTGAGGATCTTCATTAATCCAACAACCGCTTCTGTGGTCCTCTATCAGCATTTACGGAATCCGCTTCTGCGGAAACACTATGATCTCACCTTTAGCTTCTGCGACTCATCTACTGCATCTACGGCATCGCAGATGCGGCCCAAAGCCCGAAGATGAGGCCCCAAGCCCGCACCTGCGAAAACAACCAACATTCCAAGAACTCACACCTACAGACCTACCTCTCGCATCTACGGAACCGCATATGTGGCCGTTCTTCCGCAAATGCGAAAACACCAGATACCAGCAACATCAGAATTTCACCAAGTCCAAAAATTATCCCGATGGCCATCCGAAATCACCCCGAGGCTCCCGGGACCTCAACCAAAAGTGCCAACCCATCCTAAAACATCATTCAAACTTGTTCCAATCATCAAAACACCACAAATAACACCAAAATCATCAATTCTCACCGAATTCATGCCTAAGTTCTTCAAAAACTTCCGAAACACGCATTTGATCAAAAACCCAACCAAACCACCTCCGAATGACCTAAAATTTTGCGCACACATCCCAACTCACATAATGAAGCTACAGCAATTCTCGAAATTCCCTTCCGACCCTCGGATCAAAATCTCACCTATCAACCGGAATTTGCCAAAACACTAACTTCACCAATTCAAGCCTAATTCTTCGCCGGACTCTAAAATTACTTACGATCATGCTCCTAAGTCACAAATTATCTAACGAAGCTAACCAAATTATAAAAACTCTGATCCGAGCTCATATACAAATAATTCAAACCTTGGTCAAACCTTTCAAATTCAAAACTTCCAACTGAAACTGTTCTTTCAAATTCATTCCAAATCTTCCCGAAAACCAAAACCAACGATCTATATTAGTCATAATACCCAACATGGGGCAAGCTATGCCTGCGAACTAGCGATCAAAGTGCAAAAGTTTAAAATGATCGATTGGATCGTTACAAAGAAGATTCGAAAGAAGTAACGAACAAATCCTTTATATTAGCTATAAATGAAGCAAAAGAAAGAGGAAAGAACGGTTGTAGACAGGACAATAACATAATCTGCCAAATTGAAGTGTCAGTACTTCCACAAAGTTTAGCGAAAGAATAGAGAAAAGCATAAATTTTCCAATAAGAAACACATTGTGAAAAATAAGGGGATGTGCTTTGATATCAAGCAGCAAAAGAAGAATTATATTCAATGAAGAATTATATTCAACATTCTGATGATCCATTTGTGACGACCCGACCCGTCGTCTCATGCGTTACTGCTTCATTTTTCCCGTTTTATGCTTCTTCATGTTTCATTATCAGTATGTGGTGTGTTAGAGTTGATTTGGATTAGTATTGGTGAAAAATGAGACACTTAGTCTCTTTAAGGGAAGGCTAGTTTGGAAAAGTCAATCGGAAGTTGACTTGTGAGTTAGAGGGCTCGGAATGGATTTTTGATGATTCGGTTAGTTTCGGGGGATGATTTAAGGCTTAGGAGCGCAATCGGAAGTAAATTTGGAGGCTCGATGTAGAATTTAGCCTATTTTGGCGAAGTTAGTAAGTTGGCGAATTCCGGTTGATAGGTGAGAATTTGATCCGAGAGTTAGAATGGAATTTCGAGAGTTGTTGTAGTTTCGTTAGGTGATTTTGGATATGTGTGCAAATTTTTAGGTCATTCGGACATCGTTTGGTTGGGTTTTTGATCGAAAGTGCATTCCGGAAGTTCTTGAAGAACTTAGGCTTTGATTTGATGAAACTTGATGATTTTGATGTTAACGATAGTGTTTTGATGGTTCTAGCAAGTTTGAATAAGGTAATAGATCATGTTTGTGCTTTTGGTTGAGGTCCCGGGGGCCTCGGGGTGAATTCGGGTGGTTAAACAGAGAGTTTTGAAGTTTGTTGCATGTTTAAGGTTGCAGGTTCTGGTATTTTCGCACCTGCGGTTTTGGGACCACAAGTGCGGTCTCGCAGAAGCAAAAATGGTGCTCAGGGCAGGTTCCGCAGAAGCGGAATCCAGGCCGCTGAAGCGGGTCTGCAGGAGCAGATACTTTGCCGCAGAAGCGGTCTTAGACCTTTTAAGTTGAACCACAGAAGCGGTGGATTGGGAGAAAAAGCGGTAACCGCGGGTGCGGTGTTCGAACCGCAGAAGCGGAAATTTGGGTAGAATAATAAGTTATGTCTTCTTCGCGAATTTTGAAAGAGCAAACATTTTGGACTTTAGACTAAGGAGATTTTGGGCGATTTTCGAAGAGGGTTTCGAGGGCTATCATCAGGTATGGATTCTTGGACTTAGATTATGATATTATAGTGTATAAACATGGATTAACACTGAAAACCCAAGGAATTAAAGGTTAAAAATGGAGGCTAGGGCTTGAGTTTTTGGTATTCCAAATTGGGATTTTGATAGGTCATTTGAGCTCGGATTTGGGAGTTCTTGGTATGTATGGACTCGTGGCGAGATGAGGAATCCGGTAATGTGAGTGTTGTAATTTTTCGAGAAGCGGGTCCAAGGCTCGGGTTTTGTTAGTTTTGGGAATTTTGCTACATTTCGATTATTTTCGATTGGTTTATATCCCCTTAGCCTATTGTAATGTATTTGCTCTGATTTTGGTTAGATTCGACGCGCATGGAGACCAAATTGAGGGGCAAAGGCATCGCGAGAGAGGAATTTCACCAGTTCGAGGTGAGTAATTGTCAGGACCCAAATTCCATACCCGGTGTCACACCTCTTTTTTACATGGCGCTATTACTACACCCCGAGAAGGGATGTAATAAAGCAAAGAGTTTTTCCAATTAAAGGACGGTCGGAACGGGATTAGTTATTTTAAAAAATTCAGAGTCGCCACTTGAGAATATAATGGTGTCTCAAGTCACCGAATTAATCCCGAACCGAGGAAAGTTTGACTCTGTTACAGTCTGCGAACTAGAAATCC
>MU761901.1:46259-93810 GCA_026770625.1 Nicotiana glauca | reverse complement strand
CAAAGTACCTAATACAATTACTTCTAAGAAAGCTGAAAGGTACAATATTAAAACCTACTACAATTGAACTAGACTTAGAACAAACACACTAATAAAACTGGTTCTTCTAACTTAGTTCATGTAGCTTCAGACGCGCACACTTGTATCTCGCATATATTGCTTACAAATCAGACTTGCTCTCAAATATGCTTAACTTCTGCGTATGTGCATTACCTGTAAAAGAGAACAACTTGATTATTTAATAGATTAGCAGTTAGAGTTTGATCGAGACTCCAATGCTTATCCTTAGTCGATTTGAGTCCTTAACCAATACAAACTCCCATATGTATCTTGTCATAAGGATTGCGTTCTCTTGTCATAAGGAGACTGTCCTCCTTAGAACTCAATGCAACCTTTTCGATTCCGTTCAGAAGATATTTGATGCGTAATCTTTAATACATATCTTCCTCACGTGCCTTCCATGTGCAATGGTTATGGCTGACTGTGTCTCCTAAGATGGACCAGGTCCTTCCCTGAGTTCATTTGTCAATCTTCAAAACTTCAACTGAACCTGGGCCAACATGTATTTTTTGGTTGATAGGCGAGATTTTGTAATAGAGGTCGGAATAGAATTTCGGAAGTTGTAGTAGTTCCGTTGTGTCATTTGGGATGTGTGTGCAAAATTTTAGGTCATTCGAACGTGGTTTGATTGTTTTTTTTATTATCAAAAGCGTAATTTGGAAGTTCTTGGAATTCTTAGGCTTAAATCCGAAGCAAATTTGGTGTTTTAATGTTGTTTTGAGCGTTCCAAAGGTTGAAACAAGTTTTAATGATGTTATGGGATATGTTGGTATGTTTGGTTGAGGTCCCAAGGGCCTCGGGTGAGTTTCAGGTGGTCAATCGGACCATTTCATGTTGTGAAAAATTGCAGAATCTCAGTTGTTAGTGTTGTAGGTTTTTGACATTCGTGTTCGCGATGCATGTTCCGCGATCGCGAAGGTGTGAGATCGATGGTCCTCACGTTCACGTTCCCTTTGTCGCGTTCGCGATGTTATGATGTTTTAATTCATCGCGTTCACGAGGCACGTGTCGCGAACACGTAGTGTATTCTCATGGTAGCAGCGAATTGCTCTTCGCGATCGCGAAGTGTATCCCGTGTTCGCATAGTGTTAGGGGAGGATGTCTTCGCGTTCGTGTATGGCATGTCGCATTCGCATAGAGTTAGGCTAGGAGCTGGGTTGGAGGACTTTTCTTCATCGCGTTCGCGAGTCTTAGGACGCGTTCGCATATCTCTGTATCCAGTGTGTATCGCGTTCGCGAGGATGGTGCCGCGAATGCATAGAGCATTTTTTATGGCTGGTGTTTTTGTTCATCGTGAACGCAATGGTTATCCCGCATTCACGAAGAAGGTTTTTGATGCCTGGGCAGAATGTTTAAATAGCCATTGTCCGCGATTTTGGGGCTATCTTTCACCATTTTTGGGCGATTTTGGAGCTTTTTGAGAGGATTTGAAGAGTGATTCAAGATATAACACCTGGAGGTAAGATTTGTGAACTCAATACTCAATTCTATGTTGATTCTTACTTGTTTAATCATAAAATATGTGGAAATTAAAGCCTAAAAATTAGGGAATTAGAGCTTGAATTTGGAGAGTGTAAATTGGGAATTTGAAGGGGTAATTGATGTCCAATTTTGATGTTCTTGGTATGTATAAACTCGTGTAAGGATGAGGATTCTATTGATGTGACTTTTGTCGAATTCCGAGACATGGGCCCGGGGGCCAGGTTTGAGCAATTTCGAGATTTTTTATTTGAATTGGATATTTTCCAGTGGAGTTCGTTCCCTTAGCATATTTTAATGATTATGTACTAATTATAGCTAGATTTGGAGTATCCAGAGGTTGATTCGTGCGGGCAAAGTCATCACGGACTAGAGTTTGGACCGGATCGACGTGAGTAATGATTGTAAATGATGTTCTGAGGGTATGAAATCCCGGATTGCACATCGTTGTGCTATATTGAGGTGACACACATGCTGGATAACGAGCGTGGTGTCGTGCACTATTGGTGATTGTGACGTAGTCCATCCTGAATGATTGTTTTACTGCGTCTTCAATTGAAAATTA
Organism: Nicotiana glauca; assembly: GCA_026770625.1. Taxonomy (NCBI): domain Eukaryota; kingdom Viridiplantae; phylum Streptophyta; class Magnoliopsida; order Solanales; family Solanaceae; genus Nicotiana; species Nicotiana glauca. The sequence continues at coordinate 91,706 of MU761901.1, read as the reverse complement.
TTTGCTATCATCATGTTTTGGCCTGAATTCCATATTTGGGTCTCGTGCTAACTATGTGAACCCTTCGAGGATTTTTATTGATATTTCCTCATTGTTTTGACTTTAAACTTGTACTCAGTCATGCTGTATTCTACTGTTTTTTAAAACCCAACCATGTTTACTCTACTTTAACACTTGCAATGATATTTCAAATAATATTTTGGGTTGAGTATCATGTTTTACTATTGCCCGAGTGGCTTATGTGATTTTTGACCGAGGAAGGCCGAGGCCTTGTGTTATGAGGATATCTTTTGGGTCGGGTTGCACGTTGCAGCGGTGATACACTGATATTGATTTGAGGCTGAGGGCCTGAGATATGTACGCCACGAGGTGGCTTTATTGATATGAAGCTGAGAGCCTAGTGATGATGCCACGAGATGGCTTGATATTGCGCTTCGGCCGTAAGGGAACCCTACAGGAGTCTGCACACCCCCAGTGAGCGCAGGTACCCATTGTGATGTGAGATATAGCCCGAGGGCTGTTATTGTTCTAAGATATTGCCCGAGAAGCGGATTTGTTGACATTGTGCCCGAGGGGCGAACCTTATGTGCTTATCTTTCTTACTTGCCTGTCATCTACCTGTTTAATTGTGTATTTATGCCCGAATGGTGGATTTTCTGTGCCTATCTGCACTAATTGTTTTCCATTCAATTGCGTAACTGTTGAAAAAGTCATTTTTAAAGCAGTTTAAACTAAGCTAAGATGCTTTAAGAGATTTCACAGTTTCATTGCTTTCTTACTGGTTTTGTATTACTTCTATACATCATGTTGATGCACTTTTCGTGATTTCTTATCACTCAGTCTTTAGCTATGATTATTACTCACTGAATCGGAGTACTCACTTTACTCCCTGCACCTTGTGTGCAGATTCATGTATTTCTGAATCCGGTAGCGGGTATTGGTTGATCGGAGGCAGAGTCATTGGAATTTAGCATGGTAGCTGTCGACATTCACATCACTGTTTTTCTCCCTCTTTATTTCATTAGTCTGTATTTAGTACATTTCAGACTTTTCAGTTGTATATAGACCCTAGTAGATGCTTGTGACTTGTGACACCTCGATGTCGGGTTGTATTCATTTCCGCACTTATTTTGTTTCGCTAAATCTGTACTTGTTAGGGATTTATCCTTATAAATGACTTAAATTGACTTATTGAACTGTTAAAACCGAATTTGGGAATTTTGTCGGCTGGCTTTGTCTTCATGAGAGGGCCATCACGACCGGGTCATGTTTGGGTCATGACAAATACATTGTAATTTGCTAATCATAATCACTAGAATACTTTGTGTCTTGCTAATAAACTTACTTGAAATAACTTAATTTAAGTAGAAGTAACATAATAGGTTTTAGGAATTAGTATTTTGAGTTTAATTACTTGTTGGCTTGTAAGCAGTTTTCATAATTTCAAGGCCCAAAGAAAAATTTAATGCTTTATTATGTTTAAACTTACTACATAAATATATTTTCCACATATAAAATTTATTCGGTACGGTTCAGTATTTTTTCGATTTATTTTTATAAAATAAAAACCTACCCTAATTATCGGTAGGGTTATAGATTTATATAAAACCTACGGTTTTTTTAAAAGAAATCTAAAATCGGTTCGGTGTGGTACAGTTCGATCGGTTTAATCGGTTTTCAAATATCGATTGACACCCTCAGTAGCAAGTAATGACTAAGTCATTTCATATAACAAAGACCCACCATTAATAAAATTTCATTTTTTTCCTACTTAAAAAAAGAGATATTACAACTTAATGGTGCTACTGTTGAGCTTTTATGTTAGTAAATGGCTACTTGTACATAATACGGTTTGCTCAGTGCATCCAGATATGACTAGGAGTGTGGTGAATGTTAATTTTAAAGATAGGAGCCATCAAATAGGAGGTAACTGTTCAGATGGTTAGCCATTTTCATTAATATGACAGGAACGATTAATTTATCATTCCCTCTAGGGGTAAGGGTATACATAGGTCGGGTTGGTTCAGATTTTACAATTATCAAACCAAACAAATTGTGTCGGATTATTAAATCTAAAGACCAAACCAAACCAATAAAACTCAGATTTTCACTCTTGGGTTTTCTCGTTATTCGGATTTTTTCGGATTTCGGTAAAATTTTCGTAGAATAAAACATATAAATTATGCTCAAAATATTTGTTTAGTCCTAGTAAGATACAACTATATAAAGTATTTTCCAAGAAAATATAAAATATGAGATATGTCATGGCATTATCCTAAAATATTCAACAATAAAGACAATAAAATTATGTAATATAAATATTGCTAATTAAAAAGTCATAATAAAAATAAACATAATCTAAGAGTACTAAGTCATGCTAAAATAAGTAGACTAATAAGGGAGTATTAAATACATGACTAAACGCTAAAGAAAAAATAAAAATAGGTTACGCATTTTTATCTAAATTATTGCAAAACAAAAAATAGATATTCAATACATTTCGGTAGTATTGAATTAGATGTCTTTTTTAGCATTTGTATTGATTTGATTTGGTTTGGGCTTTTGTTAGCACTATTTAATGTAAAAATTGTACGGGGCGCCCTATTTAGGCACCCCTTTTTAACCTGTAGCCGCTTTGTCTTTCTGTTTGCACCCGTACGTATTTTTTTTTGTTAAAAGCCATTTGAAAAGACCAGTTTGCCCTTCCTTATTAAAAAGACTACTTTCTCTCCAAGTATTCGCTAGTCATCTACTTTCTCTGTCTTTCTCTCTCTCGTTATTCGCATTTTTTGAAGTTCTTCTCTGAAATCAAACGGTTTTCGTCGTTGTTTTTGATTTTTCAACTGCTAGTCGTCGTTGTTCCCACATTACGATATAATCACAGGTATATTGCATTAACTTTCTGGGTTTTATTTTACGATTTAATTTCTGATTTTGGTTTTGATAGTCATGTATTTATGATAAAATATTTTCTTAGGGTTTAGTTTGATAAGTGCATTAGTTTTTACTTTTACGATTGCATTTTTAGTTTTTTTGAACGAGTGTTTATGTTGTTAATAAAAATTCTATAATTTCTTCTGTGATTAGACGTTCAAATTTTTAAAAAAAAATTGAGAGTTAAACAGATGGTACTATAGTTCAATGATATCTTAGATATGAGCTGAAGTTTTTTTCATGTTTTGGCATTATTTTTGAATTTGAATTTGTGTTTTGTTTTTTGTAAAAATTACAGCATGTTTTTATGCTGAATGTTTTGTGCTTGTAACTGGTGAAGTTTAGCTTTAGGAGCTAAAGTTTTTGTGCTTGTAACTGGTGAAGTTTTGCTTTAGGAGCTGAAGTTTTTGTGTTTTGTAACTGGTGAAGTCCAGCTTTAGGAGCTGAAGTTTTTGTGTTTGTTACTGGTGAAGTCCATCTCTAGAGCTGAAGTTTTTGTTTTATACCTGTCGAACTTCAGCTATATAGCTGAAGTTTTTACTTTATACCTGTCGAACTTTAGCTCTATATGTGAAGTTTTTGTTTTATACCTGTCGAACTTCAGCCTTTCTAGGTATTGAAGTTTTAACTGATCTTTTTGATAATTTCCTGATGTTGTTTTTTGTATCTTTTACTTTTTTTGAGCAGATGGATCCTAAAGCACCTAAAGATCCTAATGCGGCTAAAAAAGGCAAAGCCCCTAAAGCACTACATGTACTACCCCAAGGTCCTTATGTCCCCTCTGCTCCACCTACAAAACCAGGACAAAAATATTATGAGTTTGGAGATTGGTTTAACTCTAAGGGTTACTGAAAGGGGAACCATGATTTGAAGAAAGTAATTGCAACTTTCTTGACTCCTACTCAACAGGATAAGCTTAATAATGGTACATTTAGATACATTTTGGCTATGGAGAATTTCCAATGCAGCATGGAGTTGGTGCATTGTCTGTGTCTTTCTCGAATATTCACGAATAATTGAGACTCCATTAGTTTCAAGATATTTTGGCATGATTTTTCCTTCACCCTTGAAGACTTTCACATTATGTGTGATTTGCGGATCACAACACACAATATTGAAAGACCAATTAATCAATAGAGCAATCTTCTGAAGCGGTATTTTGGTAAGTCCAATGGTGTGACTTTGAAGGATATTCGAAGTTTTATGACTCGCAATAAAATTCCAAAGAATTCTTTGAATCATGTACACATATACGAGAGTGATGATGATGCAGTTAAGCTTATGGAAATTCTTATTATAGAGTCTATTCTGTTTGGGAAAATACTGAGTTATGTGTGGTGGAGGAGTATGCATCTATTGTTGAAGATGATAAAGTTTGCGCTGAATATCCTTGGGGTAATGTGGCTTATGAGAAGCTCATTTATTCCCTGAAACATGCATTGGATAAGCATATCAAAAACCATATAACTGAGTATAAACTTGGTGGATTTCCATATCCGTTATGTGCTTGGTTCTATGAGCGCTTCCCAGATGTTCGGGAGAAGTATATAAGAGAGGATGAGTACCTTGATACCCCTCAGGTCCCTAGGATGTTACGTTATGTATGCGTGGGAGAGCCTAAATTTCTCAAACTTTATTATATGTTCAAAACTCATGAAATAAGTTACTTTTTTTTGTCTTTGTGTTAATATGCTGATGTATTAGTTTTTTCTCCTCATAATATACTTTTTTGTATTAAATAGAGATATCGCGACTTTAGGATATTGGATATAATTACTACAAAAGAGGAATTGAATTCAATGCCTTTAATTGGGAAATTACCGTATAGCCAGATTCGTTCAAATATAGTTAATGTAGTTCTGTGACGACCCGAACCGTCGACTCATGAGTTACTGCCCCGTTCTTACCATTTTCTGCTTCTTTATGTTCATTATCGGTATTTGGTGTGTTAGAGTTGATTTGGAATGGTTTTGAGAAGAAATGAGATACTTAGTCTCTTTAAGGAAGGCTTAGTCTGAAAAAGTCAACTGGAAGTTGACTTATATGTTAGAGGGCTCGGATTTGAATTCCGATGGTTCGGTTAGCTCATGGAGTTGATTTGTGACTTAGGAGCGTGATCGGAAGTATTTTTGGAGGTCCGATGTAGAATTAGGCTTGAATTGGCGAAGTTAGTATTTTGGCAATTTCCGATTGATAGGTGAGATTTTGATCCAGGGGTGGGAATGGAATTTCGAGGGTTGTTGTAACTTTGTTAGGTGATTTGGGATATGTGTTCAAAATTTCAGGTCATTCGGACGTGGTTTGGTTGGATTATTGATCGAATGCGTGTTTTGGAAGTTTTAAAAGAACTCAGGCTTGAATTCGATGTAATTCGATGATTTTAGTGTTAGTTGAGGTGTTTTGATGATTGAAACAAGTTTGGATGATGTTTTAAGATATGTTAGTGTTTCTGGTTGAGGTCCCGGGGGCCTCGGGGCGATTTCAGATAGCTAACAGGAATTTTTGAAGTTGGAAAATGCTGCAGAAATGCAGCAACCAGTGCAGAGCAATTTTGCTCTATGCGATCGCATAGCAAGGGTTGCAATCGCATAGAAGGAATACGGGGAGGCCAGATTTTTGTTCAATGCGATCGCATAAGGCTGGGAGATTGTGCATCGCGATCGTGTGAGGGGGTCCGCGATCACATAGGAGGAATTTTGGTGAAGCTCTGCGATCGCATAGAGCATTTTGGAGGCCTGGAAATTGTGTGCTATGCAATCGCAGGAGATCGGATGCGATCGCATAGGGTTAGCTACTGTGATCTGGGCAGAATGTTAAAAACATTTCATCCGCGAACCTAACCCATTTTTCCACCATTTTTTGGCATTGTTGAGAGCTTTTGGACAGGGATTGAAGAGAGTTTCAACTGGGATCGATTGGAGGTAAGTTTTATGAGTTAAAAACATGATTTTATTGTAGAATCATCCTTGAAATCCTTGAGAATTTAGCCAAATTGTAAGAAAATAGGGCTTAAGTTTGAAATTTCTAAATTTGGGATTTAAGGGGCCATTTATGGTCCGATTTGAGAGTTTTTGGTATGTATAGACTCGTGGCGAGATAAGGAACCCGTTGGTGCAAAAAAATTGAGTTTCGAGATGTGGGCCTGGGGCTCGGGTTTTGTCAATTTCATGAATTTCGATATTTTTTGATTGTTTTCGATTGGGTATTGTCTCCTTAGTATAATGTGACATATTCGTTGTGATTTTGGTCCGATTCGACGCACGAGGAGGCCAATTTGAGAGGCAACGACATAGCGAGCTAGACTTTTGGCCGGTTTGAGCTGAGTAATTGGTGTAAATGATGTCCTGAGGGTTTGAAACCCCGAAAATTTCACATCGTAACGCTATATTGAGGTGACTTGCACACTGGATAACGGGCGTGGGTAGAGCACCATTGGGGATTGTGACTTGGTCCGTGCCGCTTAATAAAAATACTACCACATTGCTTGAAGCTTAGTTGATATCCTTATAAAAATGGATTAATTGTTATAATTTGGCCTTATGCCAACTGATTGAATCCTTCAGGGGTTGTTTTTTTAATGGTTTCTTACCATATTTTCATATAATTGATCTCAGTCCAAGATTTTAAATACTGTTTTGCAAACTCAGCCATCTTTCTAAGATTTGACAACTTAAATTATATTTTAGGATGAGAATTACTGTTTTACAAATGCCCAAGGGACTTATAATGATTTCTGGACTGAACATGGATCGGGCTGCATGCCGCAGCAGTGTTATATTGATATTGAGGCCGAGAGCCTGGTTGATTACATTGATCTTGAGGCCGAGATCCTGGTTGATTATATTGATATTGAGGTCGAGAGCCTGGTTGATTATATTGATATTAAGGCCGAAAGCTTGGTTGATTATATTGATATTGAGGCCGAGAGCCTTGTTGATGCCACAAGATGACTTGATATTGCGTTTGGGCTGTAGGAGCCCCTCCGAAGTCTGTACAAACCCCCAGTGAGCGCCGCCGATGATAAATAAATGGATGGCTCGGGCTGCAAGCCGCAGTGGGTACCGGATTGTACCGTCATATGCATTGCATTGCACTCATGCATTTGTTCTTTATCTGTTTTACCTGTCTCAATATCTGTACTCTTATTCCATTGACTTGTTGTCTCATTATTAAATGTTCTAAACTGCAGTTATAGTTTACTTTGTATTTTTCCATGATTTCTTACTCTCAGCCTTTATTTATGTTTATTACTCACTGGGTCGGAGTACTCACATTACTCCCTTCACCGTGTGTGCAGGTACAGGTATCCCTGAGGCTTAGAGCGAGCTTTCTTGCCGTTCAGTTTTTCCTCGGAGTTATCGAGGTAGCTGCATGGCGTTCACAGACCTGATTTCTCTTTCTATCTTTACTTATTATTCCACATTCCAGACTTATTTTCTGTATTAGGTTGTTTAAACCTTGTATTAGAGGCTCAGACTTGTTACACCGGATCAGTGGGATGTTTTATAGAGATTTTTATGCTTTTGGTTCCATGCATTCCAATTGTTTAAAGATTCATACTTTGATTTTATATTAAAGTGGTTAATCATTAATAAATCGTAATAAGAATTGGGTTGTGAGTGGTTATTGGTCGGGCTTGCCTAGCATTGTGTTGGGCGCCATCACAGACTGGGATTTGGGGTCGTGACAAGTTCCTTCAACTGGTGAATCACCACGTACTCTGAGTTGATCAAAAGAATCAAATCGAACTCCTATCATTGGTAAATCACCACATACTGTGAGTCGATCAAAAGAACTGAATCAAACTCATGTCATTGGTGAATCACCACGTAGTCGGAATCAACCAAAAGAACTGAATCCAACTTATTTTACTGGCGAAACATCTCGTACCAAGAGTCGTTCTACCTCGTCTACATATGACTTTGATGACAATAAATTACTAGACACAATATTCTCTGTAAGTTTTGATCTGAAGTTTTTTGGAATTGTTTTTGTAAAAGTAAAACCTATTTTTTGAGTTGAAGTTTTCTTCTATATCTGAAATTTTGTTGTGTATTTATTCTGGAGGTTAACGACGGAGGTTCAAAGGCATGTAGACAAAGAAAGAATCATGATCGTGAATGAAGTTTTTGATAAGTTTAAAAATGAGGAATGAACTGCTATTGTGGATGCGGTTTTTGTAAAAGTGAAGGTAAACTAATTTATAGAGAAGTCTATTTATTTGTACTGATGTTATTCAGATTAATCATTGTTAGTAATTTTTTTTAGGAATATTTCGATGAGAAGTTTGAACAGTTGTTTACCATTGTCAACAAATCAAATGATTTGAGTAAGCATCGAGGATATGACAGGATGAACGACTATTACGAACATCCATCGGCTTTTGAAGGCGATGAACATGTTCAAGAAGAATTTGAAGAGCGAGGTTCCAGTGTTGATAGATTGAGCAGAGATGTAAATGATGAAGCACATTTATGAACTGAGAATATTGGAAGCATGCAAGGTGCAGATAATCAAGTTGTTGAGACTGCAGAACATGCTGCTCATGATGCATTGCGTAAAGTCGCAGATGATAATGCTACACATAATGAAGCGGCTGTTGAAGGCATTGAACATATTCAACAACAAGGTGGAGAGGAACAAACCAGTGTTTGTAGACAAAGTGAAGGTGGAGAGAAATGTGCAGATGATCAAGTTGTTGGCACTGAAAAACATGCACCGAGTTGTGCTTTGGAAAGTGATATTGGAAAAGGCAATGGCGATCAAACACCTGTTCATGAATGTTTTGGGAAAGACGATTGATATGCAGGAGCACTAGCTATTTGCAAAGAACTTGTAGGTGGTGATACACATGAAATTGTTACTACAAGTACAAAATGTGAAGTTTATAATCTTTCAATTATACCTTAGATAGGAGCTGAAGTTTTGTTTCATGTGTTTGTGTTTTTTTTGCAAAAACTACAGCATATTTTTTGGTGAATGTTTTGTAAAAACTTCGGCTATAGAGCTGAAGTTTTTTTTAATAATTGTCGAACTTCAACTCTAGACCTGAAGTTTTTTTTATAACTGTCAAACTTCAGCTCTAGAGCTGAAGTTTTTTTTATAACTGTCGAACTTTAGCTCTAGAGCTGAAGTTTTTTTTTATAACTGTCAAAGTTTTGTTTGATCTATTCCCTCTCTTTTATAAATATGCAATGGAAGTTGAAGCTAGTTGTGGTTCAACTTAAAAACTCTCTAATGATGCTCAATTGAATGAAGGTAGAGTTGAGAAAAACCTTCCAGAGAATACTACAATGGTCCTCGACATTGGTTCACAATTGAATGATGTTAATGCTGATATTGAGAAAGGCATGCAGCCTGGGGAAACCACAGCGGAAGACAAATGCCAAGGTATTCTATAGATCATTAATTTATTATATTTGATTGAAGTATATTTTTACTATTTGAAATTTTACATATTTTATTTTATTTTTTATGTTTTTGAATGATTTTTCAGAAAGACTGGAGGCAGCTCAAAAAGAATTTGGTGAGCTTATGCATCAATATCAAAAGGGAGAAATACATATATTCATACCTTTTAACTCACAAACATGTGTGAAGTGTGTTGGTTTTATTTTATAAAATTTAGTCAGTATTATTTATTTGATTTTTTTGCATGAAGATACAAGATCTGTTGGAATGCAAACACCATCTCTGTCGCAACACTTAGACCACGTAGTTATTTTCTGCAATTCAATTACAAGTATTTTTTGCCTAATGTGTGTTCTCTATCAATTTTATTTATGTTTATATTTTTCTTGCTTTTGCAGATCTCATCTGATGCATCGGAACTTCTTTCAAAACCTAAGAGAAGGAATATTTCTAGTTCTCCTATGTGTGACACCCGTGATATCCCCAACTTTAATTTATGTTCATTTTCACTTGGTAGTACACAAGGGGCCGATTCAGAAGGTAATTCTGTTGTTGTTGTTTGTGAAGAGACAGAAGAACGTCATGAACAGCAGAAAATTGGTCAAACATCTAGCATGATGGCTGTAGTTTTCCCATTGCTGCTGAACAACAACACATAGTTGTGACGGAACAGCAGGAAGAGCAAGCAAAAGGAAAACCATATAAAAAAAGGAAAAGGATTCGTATGGAGAGTATTTGGTTGAGATCTCCTTATGTAGTTTATAAGAAAAAACAAAGGGGGAAAGATTGGAATGTAGGAAAGAATAGAAAAATGTGTCCCTTCCATTATGTTAATCAAGACAGTGGATTGATGCAAAGATTTAAAGAGTGGTTGGAGATGGATGCTAGTGAATATGATTCCAATCCATTCAGATTAGCTGCACTTGATATTCCAAAATCATTCTTTACCGAGCTTATGGATCCTGACTCTGATCTTTCGGATGAAGTAAGTTATTAAGTTTATTTTTTTGAATTGGTTTTCAACTGTATTTCCCAAAAGTTCAGCTTATTTTTTTTTATAGTAGCGCTTTATTCATAGTAATCTGCTGAATATTTTTAGCTTATTTGCTAAAACTTCAGCCTAACACTTCAAATTGAATATGCTTAAGCTTTTGTCATGTTGTTTTGTAGTTGTGTAATGTGTTTTTTCTAAACTTCATAGTGGTAATTTCACATGTTATCATTTGTCGTTGTTCATTTGCAGCATATTGATGTGGGCATATATTACTTGCGCAAAAAATATTGCTATCACCTTCCATGTTATTCAAAATTAAGATGTGCAGTAACAGATTTACTTTTCGATCAATATATGACTATCCTGGATAGTATTCATCCTTCAGAAGAAAAGATGAAGATAATTAACAAAAGGAAGCAAAAGAGAATGGAGGTTCTTAAGAGCAAATCAAATAGAAAGAGGATATCCAAAGAACAACTTGAAAAAGAAGAAGAAGAATCGGTTATTAAGCCACTTACGGACTATAGTTGGTATGAGGAAGAATCAACGAATAAAAATGTGGCCAACTACGTAAAAGGCCTTGACCTTTCCTGTGGTACCTTATGGGCATCTGCCAAAAAAGTATTCTTTCCATTTCGACTTAAGCCAAGGGAGGGCCAGAAATCTACACACTACTTTTTTGGAATTCTGGACTTTGAAGATAAAACTATATCTGTGTATGATTCCATGGGCAGTGTAACATATGATCGTGCGATTGAAAATGTCAGAATTTATGTCCGGTTGATCCCACACTGTCTCAAATGCTTGAATTTTAGGGAACATAATAAATATTATGGGCAAAGTCCTATGGAAAAATTCAATATTATGTGGATGAACACCCCGGAATAAACTAACATGTACGTGTTTTGCATATGTTTTACCATGTATTTTATGTTTATTATTTTTTGCCCCTGTGTTAACTATTCTTTAATTTCTTTTTCATGTGTTTTTTGCAGTGTTGATTGTGGTATATTTGCTCTTAAGTTTATTTATTTGCGGTTGAAGAGAGAAGATGTCTTCAATTTTGATCAAAGTCAAACATTAGCATTCAGGAGAGAATTTGCTGCCAATCTTTAGGCTCATGGAAAGTGGAAAAAAGATAGCAGCTATGAAACTCCAGAAGAACGAGAAAGACATGATTATAGAGATTTTGAAGAGACTCTGTGTGAATTTTTAGATTAGAGGATTGGCTGTACATAATTTGGATTTTGTGAACATACATTAATTAATTTTTTAGTTCACTTTTGTGTCATACAAATATGTTTGTGTCTTTTATCATGAATTTTAAGTACATTTTTTGTTTGAAAAAACTTAATCATGACTTCTGCTTTTAAGCTGAAGTTTTTGGAAATATGGCAAACAACTTCAGGACATTCGGTCAAAGTTTCTTGAAAAAGCTTTAAGACAAAAACTATTAAATCCAACACAAAAACTTCTGCTTATCAAGTGCTGAAGTTTTTGAAAATATACTAAAAAACTTCAGCATACTGGGCCGAAATTTTTTGAAAATGCTTTAGGAGAAAAACTATTGAATCCATCACAAAAACTTCAGCTTCTCAGGTGCCGAAGTTTTTAGAAATATAATAAAAAAACTTCAGCACATTGGGCCGAAGTTTCTTGAAAAAGCTTTAAGACAAAAACTATTAAATCCAACATAAAAACTTCAGCTTTTGCGGTGCCGAAGTTTTTAGAAATATACTAAAAAACTTCAGCACATTGGGCCGGAGTTTTTTGAAAAAGCTTTAGGAGAAAAACTATTGAATCGATCACAAAACTTCAGCTTCTCAGGTGCCGAAGTTTTTAGAAATATATTAAAAATTTTCAGCACATTGGGCCGAAGTTTTTTGGAAAAGCTTTAGGATAAAATCTATTGAATCCATCACACAAACTTCAGCTTCTCTGGTGCCGAAGTTTTTAGAAATATACTAAAAAACTTCAGCACATTGGGCCGAAATTTTTTGAAAAAGCTTTAGCATAAAAACTATTGAATCCAACACAAAAACTTCAACTTATAAGGTGCCGAAGTTATTAGAAATACACTATAAAACTTCAGCACATTGGGCCGAAGATTTTTGCATTTTCTAGCTACTTTTTGTGATTTATCATGTATATTAACTACTTTTTGTGGCCTTATTTTTTACTATTTTTATTGCATTTACCAACTACTAGCATTTACCACTTACTTCTTTTGTCAACTACTTATGTTCTTACATTCAATTTCTCTGAACAAAAAACGGGTAACAATCTCTTCAGCATTTATAGATATTAAATTGATTAGCTGCATTCTTTGGCTATATTAACAATCTCTTCACTTGAAAATTTCATAGTCACCCATAGACTTCTATCATATTTCTTTAAATTTGTATTCAAAGAAAAACAAGAAAATGCTGTCTAAGACATGCTTATTGGATGTAGCAGGGAGTTCGTGGGAAGCAAAGATAGTGAAGGAGAAGTCGAAATACTTCATATGTGTGACGACCCGACCCGTCGTCTCGTGAGTACCGCTCTGTTTCCCCCATTTTTATGCTCCTTCATGTTTCATTATCAGTATTTAGTGTGTTAGAGTTGAACTGGATTGGTTTTGGTAGGAAATGAGACACTTAGTCTCTTTAAGGAAGGCTTGGTTTGGAAAAGTCAACCGGATATTGACCTATGAGTTAGAGGGATTGGATGGAACTTCCGACGATTCGGTTAGCTTCGGGGGATGATTTTTGACTTAGGAGTGTGATCGGAATTGGTTTTGGAGGTCCGGTGTGGAATTAGGCTTGAATTGGCAAAGTTAGTATTTTGGCGGATTCCGGTTGATAGGTGAGATTTTGATCCGAGGGTCGGAATGGAATTACGAGAGTTGCAGTAGTTCCTTTAGGTGATTTTGGATGTGTGTACAAAATTTCAGGTCATTCGGAGGTGTTTTGGTCGGGTTTTTTATCAAATGCGTATTTCGGAAGTTTTTAAGAAACGTAGGCTTGAATGCGATGTGATTTAATGGTTTTAGCGTTGTTTGATGTGTTTAGAAGATTGGAACAAGTTTGAATAATCTTTTAAGATGTGTTGGTACCTTTGATTGAGGTCCCGGGGGACTCGAGATGATTTCGGGTGGTCAACCGGACCATTTTTGGACTTAAAGATTGCAGGTTCAGCTGTTTGTGTTGCAGAAGAAAAAATGCTCTTTGCGTTCGCATGGGTGAGTCGCGAACGCGTAGAGGAAATTTGGGTGGCCTGGAATTTAGTCTTCGCAATCGCGTGGCATAGGGTCGCGTTCGCGTAGTTCTGAAAGGCGAAGCTTCGCGTTCGCGGTGGGGATCACGCGTTCGCGTAGAAGGAAGTTAAGGCCCTGAGTATTTGTTCATCGCGATCGCGGCTACAGGGAAGCGTTCTCATAGTTGGAGGACCTGAAGGTTCGCGTTCGCGGGCTGGGAGACGCGTTCGCGTAGGGATAAATTTTGGTCAGCATTTTTATGTTCATCGCGAACGCAAGGGTGTTGACCGCGTTCGCATAGGGTAAAAATACACCTGGGCAGAATGGTTTTTATATTATTTCATCCGCGAAGCTTGGTCCATTTTCCTCCATTGTTGAGCACCTTGGGAGCTTTTTGGTAGAAATTGAAGAGGGTTTCGACGGGAATTGATTGGAGGTGAGTCATATGGCCTAGAAACATCATTTTATTGAAGAATCAACCTGTAAATTCATGGAAATTTGGGTAAAATTGAAAGAACTGGGGTTTGACTTTTGAAATGAAAATTTTGGATTTGAGGGGGCATTTGAGCTCCGATTTTGATAAATTTGATATGTATGGACTAGTGGCGACACGAGGAATCCAGTGATGTGAATTTTGTAATTTTTCGAGAAGTGGGCCCGGGGCTCGGGTTTTGCTAGTTTTGAGATTTTTGCTATTTTTCTATTTTTTTCGATTGGGTGTTGTTTCCTTAGCATATTATGATGTATTCGCTCTGATTTTGGTTAGATTCGACGCGCGTGGAGGCCGATTTGAGGGGCAAAGGCGTCGCGAGCTAGAGATTTCACCGGTTCGAGGTGAGTAATGATTGTAAATGATAGTCTGAGGGTTTGAAACCCCGGATTTGCACATCATAGTGCTGTATTGAGGTGACTTGCATGCCGGATAACGAGCGTGGGGTATAGCACCATTGGGGATTGTGACTTGGTCCATCCCGATTGATGGAATTACTACGTATTTGACTGAAACTACTTGTTATCATTATAATTTGGGCTGATTGCCATGTTTGGGCTTCGTGCCAACTATGTGAATCCTTCAGGGATCGATATCACTATTTTCGCATTACTTTGCATATTATTTGATCTCGGTCCAAGGTTTTAATACTGTTTTGCAAACTCAGCCATTTTTCCTATGATTTGAAAACTTAAGCAATATTTTTTTGACGTTTTGAGTTGAGAACTATCATGTTGTATTGCCCAAGTGGATTATGTGCATTTTTAGATTGAGCATGGATCGGGTTGCACGCCGCAACATTGTTACATGTGTATTTCTAGACTATGGATAGCTCGGGCTGCACGCCGCAGCGGTGTTATATTGACTTTGAGGCCGGGGGCCTGGTTGATGCCACGAGATGGCTTGATATTGCTCTTGGGCTGTAGGAGCCCCTCCGGAGTCTGTACACACCCCTAGTGAGCGACGTCAACATTAAATGGATCGGGCTGCACGCCGCAGCGGGTACCGGAGTGTACCATCATATGCATTGCATGGCACTCATGCATTTGTTCTTATTTGTATTATCTGTCATGACATTCCAGCACTTGCATTTCATTGGCATCCATGCTACTCCTTGTACTGTTTACCTGATACCCTGGTGTTATTTGTTAATGGAGTGTTGTGTCTGATGGGCTGACTTATGTACTGACTTGCACTATCCGTTTCACATTCATTTGCTTAACTGTTGGAAAAAGATGTTTTCAAAAGAGGTTTTAAAAACTGAGTCGAGATATTTCCAAAGATTTCACGGTTTCACTATTTTCTCAAAGGGTTACACTGTTCTATATAGCATGATAACTTGCTTTACGTGGTTTCTTGCTGCTCAGTTATTATTTACCTTTATTACTCACTGAGTTGGAGTACTCACTTTACTCCCTGCACCTCGCGTGCAAATGCAGGTATTGGTTTACCCGATAGCGGGTTTGAGCTGGTCGAGGATTTTGCTATCGTAGCTGAGCAAGGTGATCGCCAGCGTTCGCGGCACCAGATTTCTTCCCTTTTATTTCAGAGTTTATCCTATGTATTACAGGCCTTGTAGTTGACTTAAAAATCCTTCTAGATGCTCGTGACTTGTGACATCCCGGGCGGGCTGAATCGGGATGGTTCCCTGTTTTTATTATTTTTCTTCCGCACATATGATAATTTTATTAATGTTTTAGATTTATTTATGCTAAGTAAGTATTAAAGAGGTATTGATGTATGTTGGATGGCCCTGTCTTCACGAGAGGCGCCATCACGGTCGGGTTTGGGAATTGGGTCGTGACAAGTTGGTATCAGAGCCTAGGTTACTAGGTCTCACGAGTCATGAGCAGGTTTAGTAGAGTCTCGCGGATCGGTACAGAGACATCTGTATTTATCCTTGAGAGGTTGCAGAACCTTTAGGAAAACTTCACTTTCTTGGAATTCTTATCGTGCGTACTTGATTCAGCTTGAGATATAACCCTTGAAATTCCTTCCACACGTCTGTGTGCACACGCGAGCGCTCTGTATTATATGTGCCTCGATGGCTTGTGATTTCCCGATCAAGGGGCGAGATCTGATATTCGTGAGTATGTTGGGCCAGTCTGGAGGACTTGAGGCCGGATCTTTGCCTATGGCTTGGGCACCGAGGTGCTGATTGTGTGAGCAAGTGTTTTGAACTTATATGTTCGGTATTGTCCCTATTAGCCGGAATGGCGGTTTGGTATTCATGTGATGAGTATGTTAGTACTGCGGGATATATCTATATGACTTGGTAGTGACGAAGAAGTCTGCAAGATAATAGATAAACTATTAAGTGATTCGATTCCTATTGTGATTTGATGTGTAGCCCCGAGTTATGGGCGCGTGCAGAATATTGTCGTGTCTCTTAGTTAAGGAGTGAAGTGCATTACATGTGGCGGTATGAGTACAGACCTAGGAAGACTAAATGACTGCGTAAAGTGTATGATGGTGGAAGGTATGCTGAAATAATAATTTGAGGCAAAGCAGGTGGGTTATCTCCTATGGAGTGTTCTTAAGTGGCATGATTCTTATGTGTATGCTAGAAGATCTCATGTGTAATTGAAGGGTACGTGTTGTAATTCAAAAATTTGGGTCGCTTAAGAGAGTGGACTCAACTGATGTAGAGATGGATGCGAAATGTGTAGAGGATTACAGTACTAGATGATCTGTGTTTTCACAAACTTGTAAATGATTTGAGTTTAATATCACTATGGTATTGTGGCATCATTAGAGTAAAGGTATTATGGGTTATTGACTGTGTGCTGATATATGGCATCGATCCAAGTTGGAGAGGTTGTTGTTGATTAGCTGATTGCACGGTTATGTGCTATGTTGGTTCCTTTTCGAGGTATGCTGGCGGATCAGTTATGGTTCCAGAAATTGAGCCGAGGATGGCATGAGTGAAGCAAAATTTTGACAAAGGTTATATGGTGCTTCGTAGATGTGTGGAAATAATATGATGTCTTGAGCTGTTGATGATAAAGAATGCTCATTGTATAGAGAAGGAAGATGTTTGTTTGTATTGGAATGAGATCATATCCTGCGGTGTCAGAGTACTAATAAGGCACGAGTGGTTATGTTCGTTGAGTCGGGTAATTTGCAGTTTGAATAAGAAAGAATGACTTTCGAAAATGGTTCTAATGTGTTCAAGGGTCTACAGGGAACAATCGGGTATCTTAAGGTTGCATGTGTGGTTAGAAACTGTGTTTTCATTGAAAGTGGTTCAGACTCGTGGTATTTCTATGTTAATTATGGGATTCTATGCATCAGTATCACGAGAGTAAAGGTAACGGATTTAGATTCATAGGAAGTTCTTCAGAGTTAAGTGTTGTGGGATGTGGTTCTTTTGGGAATATTCGATAGAGAGCATTCAACGGCTTATGGGTTTTCAGACAGTGTGGTTCATGCTTGGTTCTCGCGTGGTAAGCCTGGTTGAGAAAGTGTGGTACTACGGTAAGGGAGAAATATCAAGTGGATGATGAATCAGAAAGGAAATTAGATAGATGGAATAACTTGATAATGGACCGAATCGGTATGGTAAGGATGTGATTAATTCTTTGTGTGTTCGAGGCAATGAGCTCGTACATGTATTTTGCAGCAAAGCTCTTGAGTTCTGACAACTTGTTTAGCTTGGTCTAGTTAGAAGGATTCAGTCCTGACAGTTTAGCTTATGCAAATGGAATTGGGAGAGAATTCTTGTTGGGTTTCATCGTGGTTTGGAGATGTATATTTTTTATGGGTATGCGAAGCATGAAATATGTAATGATTCTTCTTCTAGATGGGATTTACGGAAGGTCTTGGCTAGATGAGTTACAGTTCAGTTCCGAAAAGGAGTTCATAAAATTCTTAGGCAACGGGTAGCCTCAGGTAATCAAGGAAATGGTACTGCTAAACGGAAGTGAATTGACGAGAGTATATGTCTCGAAAAAAGGGTAATGTGATTAGACTGATGATACTACGTTAGTATTGCGGCACTTTCTTGCTAGATCGACTGCTGATATCTGAGTGTGTTTGATGGCACACGGGAATTTTAGAATATCTCTCATGGAATGGTTGGGTACTTGAGGTGTAATATGTATTCGTACTGCAGAATTTGGGATCAAGTACAGTGATTCGTGTGCTATATGGAGTTGGAGACTAGGAGTTCTCAGGTACATGCTATGTAGTGGTTGTGGATCGTGTGTATTAGTACTGTTAGCGGCTATTGGGATTTGGAGGCCCGAGTGGATCTTTCTTTGCTTGGTATATTAGATTTTGGATATGATATTGGGGTGTAGACTGGTTGTCTTAGTGTTGGGTTATTGTAGACTATTGTGCTATTGGCTATGTCGGAAAATGCCACAAGTTGCGTGGCGAGGTGCATCGGATTATGTTCTAGCAGAGTGGGTTGTATTCCAAAGAGCAGCGGACGACGGAGAATGATTGCTTTTTCTTAATTGGGCCTTCGTGGCGGATGTCAGTGCATAGGTTTCTACCATTGATTCAGTTCCGGTATTTAGGGACTTTTTCAGATGCGATTCTTGTGGACGGGCATATCGCCAGGCGAGATTGTGGATTTCAGTATTTATTTGGTGTTGGGAACCGTATCATACGGCTCCGGTAGGAGTTATAGTGGTGGAAGGAGCAACTTCAGGCTTCTTGGTAGTGAGTTCGTTGGCAGGTCGATGTGGCTACGTATTTGGCTTGAGTTAGCTTGGTTAGCCCCGAATTGTATTGTTGAGGGATAGGTTGATTCGATCGTTATTGAACTTGCTAGTGATCTGGGTAGATCTATGAGTTGCTTTTCTGTGCTGCGAGACGTTATGATTGGTTAGATATTGGCACATGTGGTGCAGTTCTATTGAGGTTCATAGAGGAAGTCGAGCGGGAAGAGTATTCGGGTGCTGATCGGTAAATGGAGTATCGGTTATGACCTATCGGGTTGCATGTCGTATGTTATTTGTTTCACCGTGGGTGTAATGAATTGCTTTGGTTTCAGACATCAAATTATGCGTGGCTGTCGATTTTTAGCATAGCGACTTGAGGTGTTTCAGGTGTAACAGTGTTTGGGTAGGATCGCACATTGTGGCGAGGCCACGCAGGAGTATGACCTTTCGGGGTAGATTCATGTGTTTTATTCTATGATGTGAGACGGGTCCTCAGCCTTGTGTTGTGATGGTACTGATGAGCTTGAGGTACAACTCTTTCGTGTGAGTCATTTTTCGTGATTGGAGTATGTTCAGACCGTTCCTCATTGGTGCGTGTATTATGCAAGTTGTGGCTTAGGCCTGTGTTGAGGTGTCATATAACCAGAGTGGTGTGTTGGATTCGAGGTGATCATTCAAGTCATTAATGAATACGAACAGATTTGATTTCAGCTCGTTGGAAGGATAATATCGAGGTTCGGCTCGAAAATCTGTTGTGGTATTAGTAAAAAGGGAAGTGGCTTCATGAATGGTTGATCTGAGAAATGGTTACGATTTGCTGTGTGTTTCATTTATCGTTGGCATTATATGAAAGTGTTGGAATGAGACTTTAGCTAATAAGAGGTTTTCTATCGGTATTTCGTTTGTTGTGGGTAACTACTGTGAATAGAAGTTATCGTTTCGAGTGCTTGGATTATGTGGTATATCATATGATTTCACCTGAGGTTGCAAGTATGTGTTATTACAGCTGGTTCAGGGCTATTTAAGTATAGGTGTGAGGTTTTGATCGTATTGATGGTTTCAGAAGTGAAAAGGTAGATCTATGATTAATGGGCTAGGCTGGATTGGGTGATTTCAGTTATATTGTGTTGTCGGACCTATATGAGATAGGGTGACGTTGGATCACCCCGGGTATATGCATGGTAAAGTTATTCAGCTATTGGTTGGCTTCTAGAACAACTCTGGTACGCTCGAGGACGAGCGTTTGTTTAAGTTGGGGAGGATGTGATGACCCGACCCGTCGTCTCATGAGTACCGCTCCGTTTCCCCCATTTTTATGCTCCTTCAAGTTTCATTATCAGTATTTGGTATGTTAGAGTTGAACTGGATTGGTTTTGGTAGGAAATGAGACACATAATCTCTTTAAGGAAGGCTTGGTTTGGAAAAGTCAATCGGATGTTGACTTATGAGTTAGAGGGCTCGGATGGGATTTCCGGTGATTTGGTTAGCTTCGGGGGATGATTTGTGACTTAGGAGTGTGATCGGAATTGGTTTTGGAGGTCCGGTGTGGAATTGGGCTTGAATTGGCGAAGTTAGTATTTTGGCGGATTCCGGTTGATAGGTGAGATTTTGATCTGAGGGTCGGAATGGAATTCCGAGAGTTGCAGTAGTTTCGTTAGGTGATTCTGGATGTGTGTACAAAATTTCAGGTCATTCGGAGGTGTTTTGGTCGGGTTTTTTATCAAATGCGTATTTCGGGAGTTTTTAAGAAACTTAGGCTTGAATCCGATATGATTTAATGGTTTTAGCGTTGTTTGATGTTTTAGAAGATTGGAACAAGTTTGAATAATGTTTTAAGATGTGTTAGTACCTTTGGTTGAGGTCCCGGGGGCCTCGGGATGATTTCGGGTGGTCAACCGGACCATATTTGGACTTAAAGACTGCAGGTTCAGCTGTTTGTGTTGTAGAAGAAAAATTGCTCTTCGCGTTCGCATGGGCGAGTAGCGAACGCGTAGAGGAAATTTGGGTGGCCTGGAATTTAGTCTTCGCAATCGCGTGGCATAGGGTCGCGTTCGCGTAGTTCTGAAAGTCGAAGCTTCGCGTTCGCGGTGGGGATCAAGCGTTCGCGTAGAAGGAAGTTAAGGCCCTGAGTATTTGTTTATCGCGATCGCTGCCATAGGGATGCGTTCACATAGTTGGAGGTCCTGAAGGTTCGCGTTCGCGGGCTGGGAGACGCGTTCGCGTAGGGATAAATTTTGGTCAGCATTTTTAAGTTCATCGCGAACGCTGGGGTGTTGACCGCGTTCGCATAGGGTAAAAATACACCTGGGCAGAAGGGTTTTTATATTATTTCATCCGCGAAGCTTGGTCAATTTTCCTCCATTGTTGAGCACCTTGAGAGCTTTTTGGTAGAAATTGAAGAGGGTTTAGACGAGAATTGATTGGAGGTGAGTCCTATGGCCTAGAAACATCATTTTATTGAAGAATCAACCTATATATTCATGGAAATTTGGGTAAAATTGGAAGGACTAGGGTTTGAATTTTGAAATGAAAATTTGGGATTTGATGGGCCATTTGAGCTCTGATTTTGATAAATTTGATATGTATGGACTCGTGGCGAGACGAGGAATCCGATGATGTGAATTTTATAGTTTTTCGAGAAATGGGACTAGGGCTCGGATTTTGCTAGTTTCGAGATTTTTGCTATTTTTCGATTGTTTTCGATTGGGTATTGTTTCCTTAGTATATTGTGATGTATTCGCTCTGATTTTGGTTAGATTTGACGTGCATGGAGGCCAATTTGAGGGGCAAAGGTGTCGCGAGCTAGAGATTTCACCGGTTCGAGGTGAGTAATGATTGTAAATGATAGTCTGAGGGTTTGAAACCCCGAATTTGCACATCATAGTGTTGTATTGAGGTGACTTGCACACCGGATAGCGAGCGTGGGATAGAGCCCCGTTGGGGATTTTGAATTGGTCCATCCCGATTGATGGAATTACTACGTATTTGACTGAAACTACTTGTTATCATCATAATTTGGGTTGATTGCCATGTTTGGGCTGATTGCCAACTATGTGAATCCTTCAGGGATTGATATCACTATTTTCGCATTACTTTGCATATTATTTGATCTCGGTCCAAGGTTTTAGTATTGTTTTGCAAACTCAGCCATTTTCCTAAGATTTGAAAACTTAAACAATATTTTATTGACGTTTTGAGCTGAGAACTATCATGTTGTATTGCCAAGTGGCTTATGTACATTTTTGGACTGAGCATGGATCGGGCTGCGCGCCATAGCAGTGTTACATGTGTATTTCTGGACTATGGATGGCTCGAGCTGCACGCCGCAACGGTGTTATATTAACTTTGAGGCCGAGGACATGGTTGATGCCACGAGATGGCTTGATATTGCGCTTGGGCTGTAGGAGCCCCTCCGGAGTCTGTACACACCCCCAGTGAGCGCCGTCGATGTTAAATGGATCGGGTTGCACGTCGCAACGGGTACCGGAGTGTACCATCATATGCATTGCATTGCACTCATGCATTTGTTCCTATTTGTATTATCTGTCATGACATTCCAGCCCTCGCATTTCATTGGCATCCATGTTACTCTTTGTACTGTTTACCTGATACCCTGGTGTTATTTGTTAATAGAGTGTTGTGCCCGAGGGGCTGACTTATGTACTGACTTGCACTATCCGTTTCGCATTCATTTGCTTAACTGTTGGAAAAAGATGTTTTCAAAAGAGGTTTTAAAAACTGAGTCCAGACATTTCCAAAGATTTCACGGTTTCACTATTTTCTCAAAGGGTTACATTGTACTATATAGCATGATGACTTGCTGCTCAGTTATTATTTACCTTTATTACTCACTGAGTTGGAGTACTCACTTTACTCCCTGCACCTCGCGTGCAGATGCAGGTATTGGTTTACCCGGTAGCGGGTTTGAGCTGGTCGAGGATTTTGCTATCGTAGCTGAGCAAGGTGACCGCCAGCGTTCACGGCATCGGATTTCTTCCCTTTTATTTCAGATTTTATCCTATGTATTACAGGCCTTGTAGTTGACTTAAAAATCCTTTTAGATGCTCGTGACTTGTGACACCCCGATCAGGCTGTATCGGGATGGTTCCCTGTTTTTATTATTTTTCTTCCGCACATATGATAATTTTATTAATGTTTTAGACTTATTTATGCTAAGTAAGTATTAAAGAGGTATTGATGTCTGTTGGCTGGCCTTGTCTTCATGAGAGGCGCCATCACGACCAGGTTTGGGAATCGAGTCGTTACAATATGTGAAGGAGAGTGGCTAGATCAAACACTCGAGCACCAGGACAATTTCTCTTTTTACTAGTTGATCAATCTAACTTTTAGGAAAAAGAGAAAATTTCCTGGGGCTCGAGTTTTTGATGTGGCCAGTCTCCGTCACATATGAAGTATTTTGGACTTCTCCTTCACTATCTTTGTTTTCCATGAATTCCCAGATGCACACCAGTAAGCATGTCTTTGGCCAACATTTTCTTTTTTTTTCTTATGAAAGAAGATGGTAGTTGCTAAAAAAATTATAGTACTAAACTTCGTCAAGTTGTGTCTGACAGAAAACGCTTTGATGGAAGACATAGTCAAGGTTCATGGAATGTGGTTAAGAAAACCAAGAAGATCAACTAGGACATTACTATGGAGAATATGAAGACACTCTGTGAATTTTTTGAATAGAGAATAACTTGTAAACAAAGCACTAATTTTTTCCTTTTTTCCAAGGATGTAAGTGAAAACAAAATTTTATTTTGTAAATATACATTATTTTGTGTGAATTATGTGACTTGGATTGATTCAAATATGTTTATGTCTTTTTTTATGAATTTCAAGTATATTTTGTTGAAATTCAGCATGCTAAACTTGAGCATGAAGTAAATAACTTTTGCTTTTTAAGCTGAAGTTTTGGTTAAAAGTCATAACTAAAGTGTCAAATGTAGGACAAAAACTTCAGCTCATCACTAAATACACTAAATAACTTCAGCACATTGGGTTGAAGATTTTTTAAAAGGCTTTAAGGCAATTGAATCCAACAAAAAACTTCAGCTTTATTAAGTGCTGAAGTTTTTGGAAATATACTAAAAAACTTCAACACATTGGGCCGAAGTTGTTTGAAAAAGCTTAAGACAAAAACTATTGAATCCAACAAAAACTTTAGCTGATCAATTGCTGAATTTATTGAAAATATACTAAAAAACTTCAGCACATTGGGCCGATTTTTTTTAAAAGGCTTAAGACAAAAACTATTGAATCCAATAGAGAAACTTCAGCTTATCAGGTGCTGAAGTTTTTGGAAATATACTAAAAAACTTCAGCACATTGGGCCGAAGTTTTTTGAAAAAGCTTTAGGACAAAAACTTTAGCGTGTTTTGGTATTTTTTAAGTTGATACTTATCTTTTTTGCATTTACTATCTACTTTTTGTCTTTTGTCAACTACTTCATCTTGCATTTAAGTTACATTTCTTTTTACTATAGAAAAACTGTGGGGCTGAAGTTACATTTCTTTTTGCATTTACAATATACTTGTTTTTACCACCAACTTATCTTGTTTCATTCAATTTCTCTGAACGTAAAACAGTAAAAACAGCTGAAAAGTTACTTTTACATTTATAAATATTAAATTGATTAGGTGAACTCTTTGTCTATATTAACAATCTCTTCACTTGAAAATTTCATAGTCATTCATAGACTTCTATCATATTTCTTTAAATTTATATTCATCCTTAGTCTTTCAGCCTTTGTTAAAGAAAAAATGTCTGGTGCAAGCGGAAGTGGGAAGCCTAATATGGATGAAATTATGATAAAGTGGCAGAGTTTGAAGTGTGAGTGGTACAATAACAAATCGATGGCTAATCTTATGCTTTTGTGGGATGAAATAAAGGCTGATTGGGAGAGAATCAGACCAAAGCTCTGTGCCAATCAATCATTCCAGAACATGCTTAACGTGGAACGTAGTTGTGGAGATAATTCAACCTCGTTCGACAAGTTTGTGCAGCAGTTTGATAGTTTTCAGTTTCCCAGCTGGAACGACTATTCCAAGCTGCAAAACAACCTGAAGACTCTTCTTTCTCTTATGCTCGTCGAACAAAGTCATCTGCGTGATGAATTCAACAAGTTGAAGATTGATCTTCTTGGATTCAGTGGTCTTTTGTCTGACTACCCTATAGTTATCTCTGATAGTGAAGATGATGAGATATTTAGAGAAATTGAGGAGTACTGTGATGATGATGATGATGATGATGATGATAGTGATGATGATGATGATGATGATGATAGTGGTGGTGGTGGTGGTGATGATGATTGTTAGTGTTTGTAATACCTTTTTTATGTTCCAATGCTATTCTTTTTGTTTACTTCGGCCCATAGAGCTGAAGTTTTTTAGGTTAATTTTGTATAACTTCAGCCCAGAGAGCTAACGTTTTGTTTGTAATATGTGTGTTATTTTGACCTCTTTTTATATCAATGTAATTGTCATCCTCTTTGTTGATATTTGCTTTATACTTCTTAGTTGCTTAGAGATGCTACAACTTTTATTTGTACATACGTTTCTATTTGTGTAATGTACGCATATGTGTGTGTGTGGGAGTGTTTGTATGTGTGTGTGTGTGTTTGTTTGTTTAAGGATATGTATTTCACATACTGTAACCTGAAGTTTTTTCTCGCATAAGTCATTGCGTACTTTTTTAATATGCAACCAAACATGTAAGCCTGCGCAACCAAAATGAGTGATTTGTACTTTAGCAATATATAAAATTGCCCAAGACCTTATTTTTTTTATTCCTATGAAAAAAATTACATTTTAATTATGTCATATAATAAAGAAAGTCTAAATTCAGACTAAGGATTATTGAAGTTTGGAATATTTTTCAGTGTGTTTCTTAGAATATGGATGAGATGCTGGAGAAGACAAGCAAATTGCTCTGTTATACCCAACTTTTTTACATCGACTGCATTTGGTAGACTTGAATGGTACTGATGATTCAGTCGCAGGTATATGCCTCTTCTTTTGTCTTCTTCCTTGTAAAATCTCTACATTGGGAGGTTTTGTGATCTCAGATTGTACATTTTGTGGTATTTTCCATGATTTTTTATCTCCCACGGTATTCACATGTCCTTCATATGTTTTCAACCATGTTTCCCTTGAATACCAATTTGAGCAGTAATCAGATTTCTACAAATATTTTTTATTAATAGCAACAATTGCATGTGGACATGGCAATTGATCAAGTTGGAATTCGAGGCAGTTACAAGTTCTCTTCTTTAAGTCCACAATGAATTCGACTCCTTCACTATTTATTCTAAACAACATTGAGTCAAGGTTGAACACCTAACAAAGAATAAAAAAAGTAAGACAAGCTATATTTGTGTATTTTTGCTTCAAAAAGAAAAAGTATGATTTTTTTAAATGTAAGCAGTAAATCAGTGCAACAGATATAAAAAGCTGAAGTTAATAAATATACTCACAAATATTTTGCAAGCCAAGTCCATCTTCTTAGTCATCTCTTCTTCTGCCCATATTGATACTCTGTGAAAAGTTTCATTTGCCTTTTTTCTCTGTTCGTAAAACCACTCTCCCAACTTTTCTTGGATGAAATCTAACATTCTTAAAATAGGCATTTCTCTCCCTTTTAATAAAATGGAATTCATTGATTCTACCATGTTTGTTGTTAGCATATCATAACGTCGTCGTGGGAACCACGATCGAGCTCATCTCTCGGGAGGCTCTTCCATTATGTAATTGTATGTTTTCTTGTCTATACTTTTGAGTTGGGACATTAACTGATTAAAATCTTCACGTTTGTATGACCTTGCAGCACTTTGAAAAAGATTTATTACTGTGGCCTTTGCTTTAAATTTTTCTCAAAGTGATAGAGGCATATACCATGGTGAGCTTCAGGAAAAACTTTTCTAATACCATTTGCGATCGATTGGTTTCTATCTGACAAGAAAACCAGTTCACAACGGACTTGAATTGCTTTTCTCATTTCCCCGAAGAACCAAATGTATGTATCATTGTTTACTGAATCTGCTATACCAAAACATAGAGGAAAGATTTAATTGTTTGCATCCTTTGATATAGCAACAAATAGAATAGCACGATATTTTGACTTCAAAAACGTTGCATCTACTGCAATAATGGGTCTACAATAGGACCAACCAGCTACTGATGCCGCATGAGCAAAGAACATGTAAGCAAATCTGTATATTGAAACATAAAAAAATAAATTATAAGGTGTGAAGTTTTTTAAATAATAACATTTGAAACTTTAGGCTGATGGTTAGTATTGTTTTGCTTACCTATTCTGCACATCTCTTTTTATGCTTGTGTACGTTCCTGGGTTTATGTAGGTATGAAGGAAGAATATGGTAGTTCTCTTCAGGTGTTCCCCTTATGCAAGCAACAACTTTTTGAATTGCACGCCATGCCTTGTGATAACCAATGTCAATTCCAAATTTCTTTTTCATTTCATTTTCTACAAAGGCTGGTGTAACCTTTATCTTTTTGTCTCGAACATGTTCTATAATTTGTTCACTTATAAAATTTGATGTAGCATGCTTCTGATATGATTTTCTTGCATCAACCGAGCATTCATGGATGTTATGATATTTTATCACCCTGAACAGTGTGGAATATTTTATTTTGGTAGCACGTACATTCCAACCACATTTTTCCACGATGCATTTCAGCTCGTATATCTTGGAACATGATCTAACAGTAGTGAATTCAACCTTTTGGTTAATCTCCAAGCTGCAGAAAAATTTAGTCATGTTTTGTTTGTTCTCAAAGATAGATCCAACTCTTACTTCCTCAGGCAACACATCGTGCCTAAGTGTTTTACATGGTGGAGATTCTTTCAACTTTCTCCTCAGTCTTTTTCTTGATTTCTGAGGAGCACACGAACTTTCAGCAATTTCTTCAATTTTATCTGATGTTATCAGTATAAGCTCCATGTTTACTTCATCTTCATTGTTGCTTATCATTGCAGAAGGCAACAAAAAGGTTTATTGGATTGTGTGTTGGTTGTTAATTTGCATTATTAGCTATCTTTCTTCTTCTTGGTCATCGACAAACTGATATGAATTTATTAGAGGAGGGGGTAATTGTTACAGCACTATGTATTCTGAAGCAACTGTAATGTTAGAAGGTTGTTGCCCGTTGTCTACTTCCATTATTGGCTGTCGTACTTCATGTTGATAGTCAGCAAAAGGTTCTAAATCTATTGCATATGCAAGAGATTGGTTGTATGTTGCAGATTCTGAAGGTTGTATTTTTTCAATGATGAAATGGCAATTCTTGTAGGCTGAATCAGTTGTAAACAAATGTATACACGTATTAAGTTCTTCATCTGAAGTTACAAGCATTCCTTTGCTTGTATTTAGTTTGATATCAAACCATACTTTTAATGCATATCTGGTTGAATCAATATTTTTAACTTCACTAATTTTCTTTAGGAAAGTATTAAATAATATGTCCTTATTAAGTAGAACAAGTTTTGTATCATGATCCAAGTATTTGAAATCAGGAGTCCAACTCTCATTGAAAGTTATAACAACGCAAATCGAACTCATCCTGTAGACTGTAGTTTTGGTTAAAAGTCATAACAAAAGTGTCAAATGTAGGACAAAAACTTTAGCTCATCACTAAATACACCAAATAAACAAAAGCTTTACGACAAATACTATCGAGTCCAGGACAAAACCTTTAGCTTATCAATTGCTGAAGTTTTTAGAAATTAACTAAATAACTTCAGTACATTGAGCTGAAGTTATTTGAAAAAGCTTTAGGACAAAAACTATCGAGTGCGGGAGTAAAACTTCAGCTTATCAAGTGCTGAAGTTTTTAGAAATGAGCTAAATAACTTCAGCATATTGAGCTGAAGTTATTTGAAAAAGCTTTAGCACAAAAACTATCGAGTGCAGGAGAAAAACTTCAGCTTATCAAGTACTGAAGTTTTTAGAAATGAACTAAATAACTTCAGCACATTGAGGTGAAGTTATTTGAAAAAGCTTTAGCACAAAAACTATCGAGTGCAGGAGAACAACTTCAGCTTATCAGGTGCTGAAGTTTTTAGAAATGAACTAAATAACTTCAGCATATTGAGCTGAAGTTTTAGAAAATGAATTCAACAAACTTGAGCACGTTTCAGCATTAATTGCATAGTACACAAGAGTGAACATAATAAAGACAATTAAAGTAGTAATTATATTCCGTTGGGGTTATGTGTTAGTGTAATAATTACATTCCTATCACATTCATGCACGCTTTTCTTTAGACAACGTTTAAAATTTCTCTTTGCCTTTTCATATACCATGCACAAGTTTTCCCCCCTATAAAAACACGCTATACTTTGAGAGTTTATTCACTCAAACAAATATATTCTAGCAGACATAATATACAAAAAGGAGAAAAATAGATGTTGTCATCAGGCAAATAGTAGAAGAAATCAAGCAAGACATTATAGAGGCCTTTGAGGTGAAACTGGCTGAGCTCATAGACAAATACGACATGGAGCTCGAAGAAATCAACAACAAGCTCAATACGCTTGTGAAGTATGCAAGATTTGATGATCTTGCTGATGAAGATGCTCGTCCATCTGGTAGTGACGACGACGATGATGATAATATGGACAATTAATTTTTCTTTTTGTTATTTATGTTAATTTATCGTTTTAATGTTTAATGAAATGTTAAGTTTTTGTTACAAGTTTTTTGTGCGTTTTTTCTAATATTAATTCTATTCAATATCAATTTTTAATTTAGCAGTGTAGGAGGAAAACTTCAACTCCTGTTGCTGAATTTTTTAAATAATAACTAAAAAACTACAGCACCTAGGCCGAAGTTTTTGGTGAAATATCAATTTTTAATTTAGCCAGTGTAGGAGGAAAACTTCAACTCCTCCTGCTGAAGTTTTTAAATAATAACTAAATAGCTTCAGCACCTAGGCCGAAGTTTTTGGTATAATATGATTTTTTAATTTAGCCAGTGTAGAAAAAAACTTCAGCTCCTCCTTCTGAAGTTCTTGAGTAATAAGTAAAAAAATTCAGCACCTAGGCCGAAGCTTTTTGATGCAGTATGAAATTTTAATTTATGTTTTATTATTTTTTACCCAGTGTACGAGGAAAACTTCAGCTCCTCCTTCTGAAGTTTTTAAGTAATAAGTAAAAAAACTTCAGCACCTAGGCCGAAGTTTTTTGATGCAATATGAATTTTTAATTTAGCCAATGTAGGAGAAAAACTTCAGCTCCGTCTGCTGAAGTTTTTAAGTAATAACTAAAAATCTTAAGCAACTATGCCGAAGTTTTTTTGATGTAGTATGAAATTTTAATTTATGTTTTATTATTTTTTACCCAGTGTACGAGGAAAACTTGAACGTTTAATTATTAACAAAAAAACTTCAGCAACTATGCCGAAGTTTTAAAACAATCATATAATGTTTTAATATAATTTCTTCTTCGATGTGTTATTTGCTAGCTCCTTAACTAAATAACTTCAGCTTAGAATGTTAGAAATTCATCGTCAAATAGATTTAGAATTACAAATTCAGCATATAATTCAATCAATCAGAAAACATATAATTCAAAAACTATTTTTGAATTCTGGAGATGAATTTGAATACTTACAATGTATTTGAATTTGAATTTGGAATTTGAATGCGAGACGCGATCTCCGGAGAGACGGACTGATGGAGGAGATACGGAGGAGAGACAGACTTTTATATGTTTTGGAAGGGGTATAATGGTCATATTATTACGAATTTTTTGTTAGTTGGTTACGAATTCAATAGTTTAAAAAAAAATGGTATAGGTTAAAATGTGGCATAAAAATAGGTTACGGCTGCAAATCCCGCTTTACTAATGTTAATGGCTATAAAACTTATTGGAACATTCAAAATTTCTAAGTCCAACCTTGAAATAATACTTCAAAACATAAAATTATGAAATCTTTTAAGAAATATTTATAAATGACATCACAATAAGTATATTTATATATTAAATATATCTAAAATTTCTATATATATAATGTCGGGTTGGTTCAGTTGCAGTATGACTTTCTTTAGTTAAAACCAAACCAAACCAAACCAATTATGGTCGGATATTTTTTCCAACACCAAATCAAATCAAACCAACCCATAGTCGGGGTTTTTTTATGAAAATTTTACACCCTATAGAAAACCTTAGTACCCTATTTATTTTATATAAATACCATTTTAAAATATTACATCATATAGATACCATTTATCCTTTATAGCAAAATATCTAATTATAGTTACATCCTACATTTAAGGCACCATATATGCTAAATAATATTTCTCTCTCTCCTTTTTAGTTTTTTCTCTCACATAATCACCATATATCTGCTCTAACCACATTCTCCCTCTCTCTCTCTTTTTGCATACACTTTACTCTCTTATCCCACAAACCCATGATTCATAACTCTTCTCCCACCCAAATTTTCTAGGTCTCCGCCATTATCAATCTCACATTCAGAATCTCAGTAAAATTGAAAAAGAATTTGGGATTCTAGCTTCTATTATTGGGGACTTGTTCTTCGTTTCCTATTGTTAATGCCAAAATTTGACACAGATGCAAACGAGTCAAAAACCAAATCCTTGAAGTTACTT
The DNA here is from genome assembly GCA_026770625.1 of Nicotiana glauca. Taxonomy (NCBI): domain Eukaryota; kingdom Viridiplantae; phylum Streptophyta; class Magnoliopsida; order Solanales; family Solanaceae; genus Nicotiana; species Nicotiana glauca. The sequence continues at coordinate 60,334 of MU761901.1, read as the reverse complement.
TGTGGGGGAATAATAATGGAAATTTTACACCCTATAGAAAACTTTAGTACCATAGCAAGAAGATGGATGCTGAGAAGAAGTATTACAGGATAGCTGGGATGCCCATAACTATGCATTTAACTGTATTCAGTTGTATTTAACTGTATTATTCTGCTGTATTCATTTGTATTCAACAACATTCATTCATATGTATCTTTCAAGTTCAGTTAATACATATTAAAGAATACAAATTCAGATGTATTAAACATGTTATACGTAGTCAATTGTATTCGGCTGTAGTCAGTTGTATTCAGCTGTTTTATTCAGCAGTAGTTAGTTGTATTCAAGTGTATTATTCAACTGTATTATTCATAAAAATACTTCAGCTGTATTCAGTTGTATTTTTTAGTATTCATCTATACTCAGTTCTACTCAACTGTATAGTTCATATGTATTTATCTATATTCAATTGTCATTTCTATGTATTCAGCTATATTGAATTTAATATGTATCTTTCAAATTCAGTTAATATTTGAAAAAGAATATAAATTCAGATGTATTAAACAGGTTATTGTCTAGTTAGAGAATATAAATTCAGACTTAATGAAATTCGATTGTATATGCATATAATTTGTATCAATCGAAAAAAAAGAGAAGAGAATGGAAGAAGTTCGAACAGATGTTGCTCTGCTTTTTTGATGTATTCATGTTTTTGAGTTGATATCTTCGAGCAGAATACAGATTAATGTGTACTAGTTTTTGTTCGTTGAGTTAAATTAGGAGAATATCATGTGATTTGATTTCCTTTCATTTTTAAACAGTTTAACCTTCCAGATTTTGCACAGATACGTTACTGTATTCACGTTAATGCCGCTTGAATACAGCTAAATACATATCAAACATAGCAGGAATTCCCTTTTTAACGCCTATTTTTATGTTGTATTAATGAATTCAACAGCTTAAATACATGAAATACATTGTATAAAAACATAAAAGGTATCTATAACATGCAATATAGCAAAGGATATCTATAAATGGCTAATTAGACCTAAAAGATGGTGCTTTATGAAAATTCTCTTTTTTTTATTGGTTTGACTAGTATTATCGGAATGGTGCGATTTATCGGTTTCCTTTGTACACCCCTAGCTGCCTCAATGATCAATTTGTTTGCTTTCCTCTACAAAAGGGTAATGAGCTGTTTTTTTCTTCACAGCAACCCTTTTTATCATTCACTCCAAGTAGTAAAAAGAGGAACAGTCAAGAAAATACAATTAAAATGGAAAGCCCTTTTTCTACTACTTACTTTGCTACAAATTCAAGTAACCTCTTGGTAGATCCTTTGTTACTATGTCAGTTGTTCACTGGCAGAAGATTGCATTGTTATTCTTTTACTTGGGCACATGCACATACTAGATAAACATCGGATCGGATGTGGGTAATTTTTTTAAAAATCAAACTCTTCAAATACATTTTACCAAAATCATATTGTTCAGCAACAACACATGGGAGTATGGACCAATTCATGCTGCTGTTTACAGCAGTAAGCTATGATCAGCTGATCACCTCTCCTCTGGGGAACTAAGTAAGAACTAGGAATCTCATTCAGAAGTTCTCATTGTCTGTCACAAGGGGTCTTAGCGAAACATCTTCCCTCTTTCTCTCTCATCTTGAAGAAGAACAATCATCTTACTGGGAAATTACCTTAGCACAAACAGGTCTAACAATCTAATAACTTTCTCTACTTCAGCTAGGTAAGTTTCAGCATTATCAACTCTAAAAGATTGCTTTTTAAACTATTTAAAAGAAACAGAATCGCATTTTGATCACAAATTAATACTACACAAGTTCCACTGGTACAATAGATAAGCATGATTATATTGAACCAAATAAAAATATTTCAAGAAGAAACTACAGGACATTTCACAACGAAATAGGAGAATATAACATATCGATATCAGGCATAATAGAAAATTGATTCCAACTCCATAAAAAGGACACCCAAGTTATTGCCAAAAAACAGAAACAGGTTCTATGGTGGGGCTAGAACAACTAACAGGTCACAAGACAATTCCTCAAATCACATGCAGTATATGCCTGGAATCTGCATTGATGTAACACTGCTAGTCTACTACCTCAAATTTGGATAAGAACTAAAGAACCAAACATGTGGTGCTGGTTGCACAACATCCTACAAAATAGGAAAATTAAATGACTGCATATAATGAGGAAATCACTCAAGAAGACAGATTGAGATTGGTACATACAAAATTGTAAGTTGGGTAAGGAAAGATGAAAAGGTTGGATTATACTATAAAGCAACAACCCCCCATATAATCCTAGCAGTCGGGTCTGAGTAGGGTAGTGTGTACGCAAAACTTACCTCTACCCTGGGATAAAGAGGCTCTTTCTCCCTCCAAGAACTCCACACCTTGCTCATGGGGTGACTCGAACGCACAACCTCACTAATGGCAATTAATGGATCATGTTCTTTATCAGTTCACAGAAACAATAGATATTTGCAGAGACTCAGGAAACAAGCTAAACATACGTGTTGAAAGTTGAACAAAATAATATCAAGAATACCTATCCCCAGAGTGGTCCTTGAAAATGACAAATTTGAAAGGAAAAGTTATTCTTTAATTAGATAACTCAAAACCAATGATATAAAGATGATTAAGGTATCCACAGAGGCAGTCCATCCAAATACATTATTATGCCCACAAAAAATCACTAACGCAAAGCAACAAGAACCAAAGATAGTATCTTTAACCAATTACAATATCATAATCAATCTGGAAATCTTACACTACAACAATTTTAAATAACAATCAAAATCACAAAGTAATATTTTCTGGATAGTAAAATGAAAAATTGAAACTAGGCATGAGGGTATTCACAAATAGATCCAAAAATGAAATCTTTAACCAATTAAAGATACCACAATCAGCCTAAGATCCTTTACCCCATATATTAAAACCATCAAAATATTATTTTTTGCTGGCTAAAAAAGATACATATAAGGTATCAACTGGCATGTGAGTGTGAATCTTCAAGATCCAAATCAGAATCTGAGGATGAAGAGGAAGAGGAAAAAGCATATGGGTTTGGTAAAGGGAAACAAAAAAAGGTCCAAAGACAAAGAGCAAAACGCCTGAATTGTTGACACGGGAAACAGAAGAGAAGATAAAGAACTTCATCACTGCTCAGTCTTTCTGGATTACAAGCTATGTATTGACATAAATCTGCTGATATATTAGCCACACCCACAATTATTGGACTGTTGAATACCATTTTTTTTTCCTGAATTTTCTTCTCTTCTGTTCTTCTCCAACTTTTTGCTGCAACGATTTGATTTTGTTAAAATTTTCAGCTGTCAATAGATTGACATGAAGATGTTGCCATGCGGTTTACCCGTGTTTTGGTTTGTTGGAGACTTTGGATATGAGAGAAAAGGGAAAGAAAGTAAAAGGACAATCAATTTACCTTTTTCTTTATTTATTTGTTTTGTTTTAGGAAAAATCAAGAAGACCTAAAAATAGAATAAATGGGCTAAAAATAGAGTAAGTTCAATTTGTGGGTTTAAAAAGGAAAATGGTTTTCAATATTTTATTATTATTATTATTATTCTTTACAAAGCAAACTAGACAAAAGAAAAGGAAATTTTGTTTTTGTTTTTTTTTTTGCTTTAACAAGGGATTTTAAACTATGTTTTATCAAATTCATGCACTTACAAGTCGTCATAATTAATTAGTTTTATAATGATTGTTGATTTGTCGTGATTATTCTCCTTTATTCAGATTTGGAAAATTTGAGATTTGTACCTAGTTATGCTAGGATATAAATTTATTTACCTCCAATAAATAAGTTATCACTTAGTTATAACCCCATCTCACAGCTAGGGGCGGTCGATTTGATTCAGTTAGAATATTATCAGTTTAATATATCGGTTATCGATTATCGATTATTATCAATTCGGTTATCAGTTTACTCGATACGATATAACTCAATGTAGAGTTAAGCAAAAAAGAGAAGACAATTCATCGGAGTTAAGCAAAAAAAAAAAAGAAAATTCACATATAATATACTACCTATTTTTGCGTTCTGGCCACAACTAATATTTGAAACATGAAGCATGCTTCATTTTGACAGATTCAAAACCTGTGCCATCTCCAAAATTGATATTACAACTCCACAAACATTTCATCTCCAATTCACTGGAAATAGCAGTTAGCAGGAACATAAATAACAATTTTTTTTCTGCCAAAAATTGAATTTTGAAGAAGAACTAATGAAGAATTGAATCAGAGTCTGAAGAGTGAACTGTGAAACTTCAATATTGAATGCGACTGGAAAAATTGGGTGAAAAAGAGAATGAAGCCCTAGATGTATGGGTGTTCATGGTTCGATTTGGATCGTTTTTTTCTTTAAAAAAAACAAACCAAGTAAGTCGGTTTTTCAAATATTAGAACCAAACCAATTAAGTCGGTTTTTTTTCGATTCGGTTTATGTCGGTTTTTTTGGTTTTTTCGGTTATTTTTCTGTTTTTTCTTAAATATAAGACATACACTACCAAATACATATTTCGGCGACCATATTTTCAACGTAAAACTATCAAATTAATTGTCTTTTGAGAAATCTATTATTTACCAAGATATATTGATAATAATTGAATCAAAAAGTGATGAATGATTTAAGGACTCAATTAGAAATATATTATTTTTAACATGAAATAGATTCTTACACTTAACAAAAGAAAACTACCAATCAAACTAGAATGTAAAGGTAAAGAAATGTACTAAAAGTGCAAACGATTAACATTTACTATAAAAAATTTGAAACTTTGTATAAAAGTATATAAGTGTAATAATAAATTTAAAATAGCTACTCCTATATTCGGTTTGGTTTAATTTTTTTTATTAAAACCAAAACCAAACCAAATTTGATTGGTTTTTAAATTTCAAAACCAAAACTAAAACAAACCAAAAAGTATTGGTTTGGTTTGATTCGGTTTTTCGGATTTTTATGAACACCCATGTATTTATATACTTAAGAGTAAAATCATAATTTTATTAAACCTTATTGGGTTATCGATTAACCAGTTAAGAAATTGGGCAAACCGATGCCCAAACCGATAACCCAATAGTGAAAAAAATACTAAACCGTTAATCCATTAACCCGATATCGATACCTCAATAAGCTTTTTTGCGGTTCGGACTATCGATTATACCCGATATATGCCCAGCCTTGCTTCCAGCAGCTTTTGAAACATTTTTTAATCGATTTAGAAGAGACAAAGAGAACCCTAATTTGTCCTTTTTAAAAAATATTTAATCTCTTCTTCCTCTCCTCTTCAGTGTCGTCGTCATCGTTTGAGGTAAAAATTGCACGGGCCGCCCTATTTGGGCGCCCCTTTTTAACATGTAGCCACTTTGTCTTTTTGTTTGCATTCGTACCCACTTTTTAAAAAACTTCAACTTCCCTTTATAATTGAGAAACTTCAGCTCTAGAGCTGAAGTTTCCAGGTTACTAAGCAAAAACTTCAGCTCTAGAGTTGAAGTTTTTATTTTATAACTAGAGCTGAAATTTTCGGGTTACTCTAGCTGAAGTTTTTTATTTTATAACTGGCAAACTTCAGCTCTAGAGCTGAAGTTTTTATTTTATAACTTGAAAACTTCAGCTCTAAAGCTGAAGTTTCCGGGTTACTAAACGAGGTGAAGTTTTTATTTTATAACTTGAAAACTTCAGCTCTAGAGCTGAAGTTTCCGGGTTACAAAACAAAAACTTAAACTATAGAGTTGAACTTCAGGGCCGGCTGCTAAAATGCTGAAGTTTTGTGTAATTGCCTTTGCTACTTCAGCCCCGTGTGCTGAAGTTATGTGAAAAAGCGGGTACGCTTGCAATTTTTTTTACAAAGTGGGCACAAGTTAAAATGTGGCACAAAAAGCGGGTATAGATGCAAATGCCCCACGTTTGAGCATTAAGCTACATTTTTAAGCAATGGCTGGGGGAAGCCATAGCTTCTTGCTCATCGGCGCTCATCATCGGAGCTCTTTAGATCGTGATTGGCCTTTCGTGGCGAAGACATGAAGACTTGACGGTCACCATTCGGCTAGTGTAATAATTTACGAGAAAATATTTAAATATAGCCTTCGTCATACTTTGGCTTCAAATATATTGCTGCCGCATACTATTAGTTCAAATATATCTCATCTTCGTAAATATCTAAATTATATGTGACATTGAAATTTGATGAGGTGGATGAGCTTCCCTAACTCATATGGCATGAATAAGTTTGTATTATAATATATAGGGAAAAACCCCGAAAAAATTCATGTAATTATTCTCTAATTATTCGAAATTGAGACATTATGAATTTAGTTATAGGAGATGACTATGCAATTGCAGAAAGTGATAGACATTGGTTGAAATTTTGAAAGCACAATCTTGTGGAATAATTTTTAAACCAAGTACCATCCAATGCATAGCCATCATAGAAAAAAATACAAATATCTCTGACTTCTTTGACCAGTTAACTTCCAGAAATGAGACAAAACTTAGCCACTAAAAAGCACCTAAATAAGCATATTCATGACAACTAATTCCATACCTGTATTTGAAAAATCAGCATGAAAATTTAGCTACAAGAACTCAAGAAGGAGCTCTTTATTCAACATCATCTTCAAGAAGTGGTGAAATGATAGCTTAACATGCCTTTTGTTATTGGTATAATTTGGTATAATAATATTAAAGAGATGCATAATGCAAGTATTCTGCTCAATTAGTGTCTTAAAAGGCTCTTGGTGTTCAAGGTGCTAAGTAATTTTAATTAATCATTTTAAATATATATATATTTTATCGAAGTTTACAGGTTCCGATAATATTTTAAGGATATACATAAGCCCGTCTATTTGACTGCATATTAATTAATAACATTCCCATTGAAAGTTAATATTTGACTTGCTTCATAAAAGTAATTTTATGTATGCATCAGAAATCATTGATTAGTTTTTAAATTAGTAAATAGGAATTTGAGATAGAAATGGTTCGTATAACTAACTGTATTACATTATATTATAACGTTAATTTGACCTATGCTCAAGAGAGCTCAAGAGAAATGGATTCGAGTGCTTATCGAAGTAAAGGAGAAAAAGGGCAAAAAAAAAAAAAAAAAAAAAAGGGAAGGGGAAAATCCCGCTTATTAATTTGTTTATTATTATTATTACAAGAGAAAGAAAAAAGAAAATTTCCACATCAACTGTCCCTAAGCTCTCTTCAGTCTTCTGGGTTTTCTCCATTTTCACCTGTCTGAGATTTCAACTGGTAATTCTTGCTATTTTGTGTTTGTTTTGCTGCAGTATTTTTTGTTTCAATTGTTATTTCCCCATCCGATGTTGATTATGATGTGTAATTATACTCATGGTCTGAAGCTTATTGGGGAAACAGCCCATTACCTTTTACCATAATTTGATGGTGTTTGTCTGTGTAAATTTTGGTTAATCAAGTTAAAATTATGATATTTCTTACTGATACAGCTGAATTCTACACAAAGCAGCTTGTTCTACCTTAATTAGAAACATATTACAATTGAGGACGTTTAGGGTTTACAATCTCTAGTTTTATTTACAAGAATTTGGAGTATAAAATTGTGGTCTAGTCTTATCCTTTAAGTGGTTTTACAATAATGATTACTATTCCATAAATACATGGTAGCTGAGGATTTGTGTCAGAGATGCTACAAATGATGCAACTTGTTTTTATTTTGTAAATCTTTAGCTATAATGCGAGCTTGCGATTTAGGCATACTAATTTTTGTTGCTTAACTATAATGCGAATATACAGATCACTCTGTGATCCTCACAAGCATTCTTAATCCACCCGTATGCAGAGTTATGGGATAAAGAATGATTTATTATGAAGCTATATTAATCGAACAAAAATAAAACAGCAATTTTGCAGGTATTGAATGAAAACAAAATGCTAACACATGTATGGCATATCCCTCTTATGACACCACTATCTATAACTTCTCTAGAGTCAAGACGCTAGCCACAAAAATGTTCTTTGATTGAATCTTTTGCGTTTTTCCATTTCCACAGCTAAGACAGAACTCAAACGAGAAATGCAAATCTGAATAAGAGCAGTTCATAACATGCAGACCTATCTCTTCTTGGCTCCCACTTCCATTGATAAAGGTTGTAGCTCAAACCAGAACTTATCTTTTGGGCCATGGGCGTGGCCTAGCAAGCGCGTAGGTAATTTTCAGCATCGTGCCCGGATTTCAGCATCTGCTATCGGTGGTGGCCTGCAGAACCACTATACCGTGCTTGGTGTGCCACACAGTGCTTCTCCTGCTGATATAAAAAAGGCATATCGTCTTCTTGCTCTCAAGGTACTATCATGTCTCTTTAGGATACATGTTTTGTGAGATGATATGAGAATTAAAGAAGGTATTTTAGGTAGTTATTGGATATTATAATGCAATTGAACCTTGATTTTTATTGATACATGACTAGCAATTTTTGTTACTTTATTTAATTTACTTCATTGTAATGACACTGATTAGTTACCGAATGAAACAATGGAAAGAAAAAGAATGTAATTCATGTTTCATTCTAGTTCCACCTTTTAGAAAGAATTGTAATTCTAAAGCAACTGTGAGTAAGAATTTCAGATATAACTGGTTCAAACTTTTATTGGGTTTGCATTATCATTATGAGCAACTGCAGAAAGAGAAGTATCTTAATAAACAATGCTGAAGAGTTTACTTATAATACATGCTCTTCTTCTTTATATTAAAGGAAATTGTTAGGGACTGAGACAGAAAGTAGGATGTGAGTAAGTTACTTCCCAACCAATTCTAGAAACAATAGGAGGAAAAGTACAGCATTTCACCTCAACCAATTCTTGTCCCTCTTTTCCTTCTTCCAAGCAGAGTTTGCCATTGACAAACTTTCCTATGAGATGTTATTGTGGTTGCAACTGTTGCTTTGTCTTGCCACTCTGTCAAAATATCATTTGAAGTATGTGAAGCTTTGGAATATTTGGTTCAGGGTAAGAAAGCATGGATAACTATATCACATGCCCATGGTATATGTAGTTCGCCTTCTTGTCTCAAACTTCTGGTGTCATAGACAGGGAAAGCCTTCTTGTATGGTTACTGGTTAATGCTGTTCTCAAGTACAATGTTCTTATCTAAAAGCTTGGAACTTTTGCTTATAAAGAAGTGTGCATGTTTCTTTCCAAACGATGTGAAGCTATGTTGCTCGGACTGGGATGCGGGTATCCGATACGGGTGCTGATCTAGAGGTCGGATTCTTCGTCACATAAATTTTAGATTCAGGGGTATGGATCCGGGTGCGTATGACAAGATCCCCAGGGACGTCCTTTGGAGATGTCTGGAGGTGAAAGGTGTGCCGGTAGCTTACATTAGGGCGATAAAGGATATGTATGATGGAGCTATGACTCGGGTTAGGACTGTGGGAGGTGACTCAGAGCCTTTTCCGGTGGTTATTGGGTTACACCAAGGATCTGCGCTCAGCCCGTTCTTATTTTCCCTAGTGATGGATGCACTGACACACCATATTCAAGGAGAGGTGCCTTGGTGTATGTTGTTCGCTGATGATATAGTTTTGATTGATGAGACGCGAGGCAGAGTTAATGGGAGACTGGAGGAATGGAGGTAGGCCCTGGAATCTAAAGGTTTCAAGTTGAGTAGGACTAAGACGGAATATGTGGAATGTAGGTTCAGCAAAGTGACGGGGGAAGCAGTGGTGGAAGTCAGGCTTGACTCACAGGTCATCCTCAAGAGAGAAAGTTTAAGTACTTAGGGTCAATAATCCAGGGAGATGGGGAGATAGAAAGGGATGTTACGCACCGTATTGGGGTGGGGGTGGATGAAATGGAGGTTAGTGTCTGGAGTCTTGTGTGACAAAAATGTGTCACCGAGACTCAAAGGTAAGTTCTATAGAGCGGTGGTTAGACCGGCCATATTGTATGAGGTTGAGTATTGGCCAGTCAAGAAGTCACATATCCAGAAGATGAAAGTTGCAGAAATGAGGATGTTGAGGTGGATGTGTGGGCTCCGGTGGACGACAAGATGCGGGAAGCGCGGCTTAGATGGTTCGGACACGTGCAGAGGAGAAGCCTAGATGCCCCGGTTAGGAGGTGTGAGCGATTGGCTTTGGCAGGTAGTAGAAGAGGTAGAGGGCCGCGTAAGAAGTATTGGGTCGAGGTGATCAGACAGGACCTGGCGCGGCTCCAGATTTCCGAGGACATGGTTCTAGATGGGAAGGTGTGGAGGTCGAGCATTAGGGTTGTAGGTTAAGGGGTAGTCGAGCATTAGGGTTGTAGGTTAAGGGTTGTAGTCGGGCAGTCGATTTATGTTGTATTTCAGACTTTTGTATAATATTTGTGGTATTGCTTTTCCATCTGTTTGATGTCTCTCATGTTGCTGATATTATTTTTTTCGGATTTTGTTGTCACAAATCTATTGTCTTAGAGCCGAGGGTCTCCCGAAAACAGCCTCTCTACTCCCTCCGGGGTAGGGGTAAGGTCTGCGTACACTTTACCCTCCCCAGACCCCACTGAGTGGTATTTTACTGGGTGGTTGTTGTTGTTGTTGCCTCTCTAAAAAATTAAACCCAACTTATTAGGACCCCTACCCGGACTGCTGCAAAACCACGAATCCCACCACCCCATTGCTTTTTCTGGCAACTGCTCATGCCTATTTCTTTCTCCGGCAAACTCCCCATCTCAATTTCAATGAACAAAATTCAAGAAGCAAGATTCATTCATCAAGCATTATTAAAGAAGTTACACAGGCACATCATTCCATCGTAGTTCTACTTTTTCACCATTTCCTGTGGAACAATAAACCTAGGGAAGATCTTCTCTATACAGTCATAATTTGGGCGAAGCTTGAAAAAAGAAATATTTTCTCAGAAACAGTAAGTTCTTGCACTCAATAACAAGATCATTCTAACCCCACTGAAACCTGACCTTGATGCCATTTTTTCGTTGCAATCTTAGCATCTTCTTTGGTCCTGGCTCATCTGAGAAAGAAGAGAAAAAGATGTTGCGGGCGAATAAAATTGGGAGAGGAAATTCGCTGGAAAAGTGGGAGGGAAAGTGAGGACCCAGATGTGAAATTTCTTGGTAGTATAAAACTGTTGTGGAAAGACAATAAAGTCCTCAGTTGTAAGAAATGAAGATGTGTTTATAAGGGTATTTTGGAGAATCAAAAGATGTATATAATGCTAACCTACTACAACCATGTAGTAAGTTAGCAAAAAATTTATATATGTCTATATATATAACATAAACCCAAAAGTCAAACCAATTACCCAATCAATCTGTACGTCTCGGTCATAGAATGTAGTCAAAGTACCCGAGGTAAGCTGACCAAATCTGGTATAGATCCCACACCAACATCCATGTTGTGTCGACACGGGTGTGGCAGGACTTTTGAAGAGTCCGCACAACAGAGGTGTGAAGAAAATCCAGTTTCTTTTCCTGCATTCGTGATCTTAAAAATGCTTTGTATTAGATTATCTATGCTCTGTTACTGACTCTTATTCTATCAATTATTTGCACATCATAAATGCAGTATCATCCTGATGTTAGCAAGGATTCAGGAGCTGAAGAGGTTTTCAAGAAAATCCATCTTGCATATGATGTGAGTCACTCCTTCGTGGTTTTTGGCATATCTATCGTTTATTTCTAGAACTTAGAATTCATCTCTTAAGCTGTTGTATATGCTAAGGCTGTCATTTAAACCTCTTGAGAGAGAGATGTGGTTTTGCGCCTTTGCCTTGGGTGTGTACCGGGGAGTAGGAGAGGGGGGGAAATGAAAGTGGAGGTAGTTTCGGACTAATCTTCTTACGTAGTGTTCCCGTTTGTACTTTTTGTAACTCTCTCTCTCTCTCTCTCTCTCTCACACACACACACACACGTACACACTATTTCCAACCCTGCTGTCTCTTTCACACACACACACACACACTCTATTTACAGCACCTGTTGTACAACGTTTATTTCCTATGCTGATATGATCAACTCTTGGATGCAGCAGGAGATTGATATAGCAATTCTTGTTAAGGTAGTGTTTCACAATAGTTTCTGAGGTTCTCCTGATGCTAGGTAGTCCAAAGCATCCTAAGAAATAGCATTAAGAAGTTGTTTTTATCTAGTATATTGCAGAACAAATAATGGCTTCAGTTACTGGTTTATACGCATGGAGCTATCGTAGATCAACTGTTACTACTGAACTTTTCTCAGTCATTTTGCATTTCATTGCTTGAACTTGAAGGAGGAATACATGTTTCTTGGTTCATGATCTGGATATTAAGTTGGCCTCGAGGGTTGACTATTCTGTTAACTCTTTTTCCGGAAATGGACTGCAAGCAAATACACCGCGTTATTGATGAATATGTTTGTCGAGAAGCCACCTAGTGGAAGTGTTGCACATCTTTGAGTGACTGCTCTCATATTCAATTCAAGCCTTGGATTGTATTGAACAGGGTTTGCCTAAAGCTTTTTACGGAACGTGTAACTAACATTGGAAGTTTGAAAGAGCTCACTTTAGACCTGCGGGTTATAGGGTGCTGTCATAGAGCACCACAGAATTCTGCTCGGAGAATATGTCAAGGTGTGTGTAAGGATACCTTCAAGGAGGGAACAAGTGCAGTTAAGGTATTCTTTTTGGTTGATAAATGGCTGTTTGTATGAATGAGACTGAAAAGAAAGGCTCATTTTGAAAAAATAAAAATAAAAACAGAGGATAACGAGGCAGATTAAGAAAGTCTTATATGGAAGATCAGAGCTGATGCTGAGGTTATATTATAGGTTGAAGGGCTGATAGGAAGAGAATTGAGATTTAAGAAAAAGGAGGCCTTATAGTTTTTTGAACAGTTTTTGCTTCATAGTATGGTCTTTTTGGTAGATTTTTTCCCTTTTCTTTTAGTTCCCTTTATTTGATTGGTCTTCCGGATTTTTTCGGTTTTCAATAGGTTCGCCTTTTGAGCTTTTGGAACTTTGATGAATCTATGCCAGTGCATTACACCTTTTCTGATGCTAGTGATAAATTTTAGTTCATTATCAAAATTCCTTTTTGTTAAATTTTTAACATCACTGAGAAGTCTGTTTGGTTTTGGCAGGTATTATCCAATGAATCATCAAGAAGTCAGTATGATCAGGCTCTTCGACATCAGGATAATAGTGACAGGCCTTTAGGGGGAGATTGGGAATACGAATATGAATATGACGATGTCATAAGAACCTATAGGTGGGCTGATCTGAGACGAAAAATGCGAAGAGAGAGATATTGGGAAAGGTATCAATATCATACAAGAGAAAACTTCTCCTCGTATTATGATAAAGATGAGGAGTCCGAAGAAGAAACTCCGGATGAAGAAAGAGGTCCATTTACGGAAGTGCTCAGATCTGCATTTCTCTCTTTATTCCTAATGTATACCGTAGGTATTCGTTTGTCTTTGACATTTAGTAGCCTCATGTCCTTGCTTGATCGAAAGTTGGACACTGGATACAAGATTGGTTATTTACTTGCATGGATCTTGGGAGGCAGAGGTGGTATTTTACTTACATTATGCCTTTCGTTCGCAAGTTGGCTCTGTGGCAAAACCAGCAGTAGCGTAGTTGTATTGGTGGTAGTAGCCATGTGGGTCGGATCCAATGTTGCTAGGTATGCTCCACTCCCACAAGGCGCCATTCTTACTCTGTTATACATGTCAATCAAACTACAAGTTGATCTTTAGCTAAAGTTTCTGCAACAAAGAGACCACTTTCTGAATATGCCTCTCTTTGTCTGTAAATATGCTCCACTATAACTTTCAGTTATGTTTCTTGTAGTGTAGTCAATAGTATTGGCTGAAACAGGCCTAGTATGAGACAGAAGTAGTTGGTTCTTGAATGTAAATGCATAATGACAAAATTTAATGGCTACAACTTGTTAATAGTCATCTTTAACCAGCAGAACTGAAAGTTACTGTAGCTATTCTTCAAATTGCATTTTCCTTTTCATTTCTCTTTTTAAAAACTAGGATTTTAATTTACATAAAGGGATAGGGGAGTCCCCCCAC
>MU761901.1:4410-18401 GCA_026770625.1 Nicotiana glauca | reverse complement strand
ACTGCCTCTTCCTGCTGCGAGGGCCTTGAAACCAAACCGCCCCCCGCCCGAAAATGCCCATTCCTTTCTCGTTGGGGGTAAAAATGCTCGCTGTCCTATTACAGCCAGCTCCCAATGAGAAAAGATTCATTTTTAAGAAGTTCATTTGATGACTTAACAAGTCTCACCACCTTCTTTTGAACTATATCTATTTCTTTTAGCACTCTAGACACACTGACGGGAGCAAAAAAATATAGAAGTCCCGCGGAGCTGATGACCGCGGGTGGAGAATTACTCGTTTCGGTGCGGGCCGCAAGAGCGGTACCAAATCGAGGCAAACTCTGAATACTAGTGAGACGATGAGGGATAAGCTTCATCGTCGAGAGGCTCTCTGCTTCTCGACTTTACCGATCTTTTTGACATTCCATATAAGGACCTTCATGTGGAACTATTGTTGTTTTTACATTCCCCTCGCACCTTAGCGCTACCTCTGGTTTTTCGTCTTGTAGGGTAGTGTGTACGCAGACCTTACCCCTACCCTGAGGTAGAGAGACTGTTTTCAAGTAGACCCTCGGCATCCTTCCCTCCAAGAACTTCCCACCTTGCTCTTGGGGAGACTCGAACTCACAACCTCTTGGTTGGAAGTGGAGGTTGTTTACCATAAAAGCAACCCCTCTTGTCTTAAAAAATTAGATCGGCATTACAATATAAAAATAAAATAAATCAAAATACAAAAAGAGGTTAAACCCTATGTATGCAATTTGATTATATGCTTATGTAGCATCTTGCGTAAGTAGAAGAAAGAGAGGAAATTAAGGAAGTGCCTTTCAATTCAAGTAGGATCAACTTTATAGTGCATATGTTTCACGTTTGTATAGTTTAATCGAAAAAGAATTTCACCATTACATAATTTATACTTAAATCATTAAATTATATAAATATTTAAGAGCATAAAAGTTGATCAATATTTTAAAAATATTTTAGTCGTTCAATATTTAGCATAATTATTCGTGTTTTTATAATAATATAGATAAATAGATATACTAACAACATAAAGATTTTTTATACTATTTAGCTAACATAGCCTTAGCTACAGATAAAATACGATGGAAGAAAAGAATATCTGTATAACGTATCTGCTAGTTGAAAATAAGTTCTTGCTAGAGAGCTTCTAATATTATTATTATATTATTACTAGCATTTATATATATTTGAGTCATTTTTTTTACTTTTATTTTATTTGGTTTGATGATAATCACCTGAGCCAAAATGAGTAGTGAAGATTCATAAAATTAGTCCGACTTATTTGGAATTGAGGCATATTTGTTATTCTTGTTGTTGTGTAGTTTTATATACGATTAAAGTTTAGTTACCTTAATTACTAGATTATAAAAAAAAGCTTATCGTAAAGTTTAGTTGTAATTACTTTATAAATATGGTAAATTGCTAATTATGTAAATAGCTTATACACAATCAGCACATATAACTTAAACACCACTCATATTCATATTCATTCATTTATTTATGTATACGGAATGCATACCCCGATTTTCCGGTGAAGAAAATGGAAGAAGGGCATGGACGCACGAGATTGAAATCGAGGATGGGAGCCCTTCGTATCGAGATCTATGAAAGGTAAACGATGTGCTCATCATCGGGCATGACAAAGCGACACGCCCCGGACGCAGGACGAGTTCGAAGACCTCGGAAAACACGATAAATGGTTACACACGATGGATAGAGGACCGTGATATTCACACCCAACCGGATATCACGGCGCTAATCTCGCTCGATGTCGGTTACGGATAAGCAATTAACGAGAAAGAAAGATTTTTACACTACCACAAATATGAAATTTAGCTACGAAATTATTAGCTACGATACAAAATTCGTCACTAATTATTCACTGTTTGGGACAAAAATTATAAGTCGTCTTTAAATACATGAACCACATACTTTTAGTGACGAAACATAAAATTTCGTAGCGAAACTTCGTCCACTAAAGTTTCCCACCAAAAAATGAGTTGGCGCCATTTATTGAGTAATTTTAGCCACAAATTTAAAGTTATTGATGACGTATTATTTTGTCACTAATGATATACTCAATTAGCGACGAACCATCATTTGTCTCAAAAATAGTTAAATTTGGACACGAAAAATTTTCGTCACAAAAAATATGTTGTTACTATAGCGACGAACTAGAATTTGTAGTCAAACATTTTAAATTTTAACGAAATTTTTTATATTAATTATGACCTTAGTTTTTGTCACTAATAGTGCAAACAATTAGTGACAGTTACTTTATTGTCTCTATTTAACTTAAAATTTAGCCACAATAATATTTTGTCACTAAATATATAATTTTTAATGGCTACGACTTACTTTGTAGTTTAATCGTGCGATAATTGGCTACGAAAAAAGTTTGTAGTTAAAAAACAAAAACTCATACTTTGTATTTAAATATAAGTCTAAGTTTATTCATGCAAGATACATATACTTAGTACTTTAAGACTAATTGTACTTGTGATTGAAACAACCATCTTATAAAAATTATCAAGTTCGAGAAACTCAAAACCCCGCTTTTACTTAGAAATTTTGGAAATATTTTTTTCTATTTTGAGCACAATTCAAAATTCTTATCGGAAAGCATCAAGCTTATTTAATTCCATATTGGAGACAAACCATTTATAGTTTGGTTCTTTAGGGTCCGTTTAAAAAGTCATGTATAATTATCTAGTCATGTAATTACTAGGATGATAATTACACATTCTGGTATTGCATAATATAATAATTATAATGACCTATTTGTTTGTCAAAACATAATAACAATATAATTCTCACAATTTTATTCGGTAGGACAAGTGTAATTACATAATTTAATAATCATTTTTTCATATAAATCTATCGAAATATATTAAATAAATTAATAAATAATATCTTGAAGGCAGTAAATATCTTCAAATTAAATAATATTATTTCTCAAATTAATTAATCAAAATTGCAATAACTGTTTATTTATTTCTTTACTAACTCATTAATGTATGATAACTACATGGACATATAAGAAATTCTACTTACTATTTATAATCAGGTATTTAAATTATATTTAAAAAATAAAAATATTAAATAATTATAAATTGATAACTATATTGAAAGAATTATCGGTATCTTGACTACCTTTCAAATAAATAATATATTAATTTAAAATAATTAATAAAAATTTCAATTATGAATTTAAATTTTTTTACCAACTCATATCATGAGTAAAATATGAAATTTATGATTTGTTGTACTTTTTAGATAAAGAAAAGATAAATATGAGTTTAAAAGGTATTCTTTTTTCTTAATAATTATTTTACACTAATGAATAGAAAGCAAAAGTAGTGTAACGATCCGACTTGTTGTTTTGCTTTAGAACCCTGTCCTCCTAATTAAATTTTTCGCGCTTGCTTTAACTAATTTACGACCTGCGGGGATGATTGGTTCGGGATTTGGAAGAGTTTGGGTTGAAATAGGATCGTTTGATTCCTTAAGATTTTCTTAAAAGGCTAAATTTGACTTTGGTCAACAATTTTAGCAAACGGACTCGGATTTGTGTTTTGGCGGTTCCGGAGGGACCGTATGAAAATATGGGACCTGGGCGTATGCCCGGAATCAAATTCCTAGGTCCCTAGCCCGAGTAATAAAATTTTATTAGAAATTATTAAACTGAAATTCTAAGTATTTAAAGAAACTAAATAATGATTGATCACGTTGGTATCGGGCTCATATGTTGGTTCCAGGGCCCGGTACAGGTCCAATATAACATTAAGACTTGCCCGTAAAATTTGATGTCAATCCGAGTAGTATAAGCACGTTTCGACGCGTTAGGAGTAAATTGAAGAACTTGAAGTTCATAAGTTTGATTCGATTGTTTTAGGCGGTGATTCTTAGATTTAGCGTTGTTTCAGGTATTCCGAAGGTTCGAGCGAGTCCATATCATGATTTTAAACTTATCGGTATGTTCGGACGGGACCTGAGAGCCCCGAGCGTCAATTGGACGAGGCTCGAGTGAAGTTGAAAAATTTTGGAAGAGCTGAAGCTTCAGGTTGCTGTCATAACCGCACATGCGGTTGGTCAGCCGTAGGTGCGAGACCGCAGAGGCGATCGTCCTCTCGCAGATGCGGCCAAGCCAAAGCCGCAGAAGCGGCTTCAAGATCGCAGGAGCGTTCCCAGTTCGTTTGGCTAATTCCGCAAATGCGGCCTTCTTCTCGCAGAAGCGGGACCGCAGATGCGGAAATCACTGAAGCAATGAGCTTCATTTAATACGGGCTCTATGCAAAATAATTTCTTTCAAAAATTGATTTCTAAGTCTTGGGACCTCGGAATTCATTTCCGGGCATACGCTCAAGTCTCATATTTTACTGCGGACTTCCCGGAATTGTCGGAACGCAGATCCGGATCCGTTTGATCAAAATATTTACCAAAGTCAACCATATTCACATTTTAACTCTAGAAATCTCTATTTCTCATATTTTTACATAAAAGCCTTTCGGATATACGTCCGGATCATACACGCAAATCGAGGTAAGGTAAAAAGGAGATTTTAAGGCCTCGGAACACAGAATTTATTTCTAACACAATGCTAAAAAGTGAATCTATATCTACACTATATTAAAAGCACGAAGGCCCTTAGCAAAATCTCGTTCGCCTTTTTTACCCTTTTAAAATAGAATTCATACTAGACAAAATAGTCATTTTATTATTTTCCTAATATTTAGTATTTCAAAATTAACTAATAATTTTTACTATCAAACATTTCCTTATTTAAATACAATTTCAATATTTTGTACACATTTCCTTATTTGAATACAATTTCAAGATTTCAAAAAGGCATAAGATCAATATATTTTAACTAATTTAGACGCTTTTAATAAAGACATCCATATTCAATTACCACATTGAGTTTTAGTAATTAACTATCATTATTTAAATATTTCCTTCTACGATTTCGTACGAGATTTTGTTAGTAGGCTAATATTTAGGACTACTTATTCTTGTTTTCCTACATAAAAAGAAACTCTTCCAAGCATAAAAAAGTAACGTGGTTGTAATGATCCGACTGGTCGTTTTGAGCCCTAAAGCGTCGTTCAGCAGTCTTAAGCCATGAACAGCTTTATTTCGGGTGTTAAGACTTGTACGCGTGGTCGGAATTGAATTTCGGGAAGTTCGGAGTTGATTTGGGAAGAGAATTCTCATTTCGAAAGCTTAAAGTTGAAGGAATGAACTAGGATTGGAATTTTGAATAAATGACCTCGGGATCGAGATCTGAAGGTTCCACCAGGTTCGTATGATGATTTCAGACTTGGGCATATGCCGGTTCGGGTTTTGGATAACCCGGGAGCATTTTGGCGCCTATTGTGGAAGTTAGCATTTTGGAAGAACATTCTTAAGTTTGGCTTGAAGTGCTCCAAGAATCGCCCAAGCCAAGAAAATATGAGAGGAAATGACCAAAATTCGATTTTTAAAATAATTCTCTGCCTCCAACATTTTTCTCTTCTGTGGAAGAATTTTCGCTTCCGCGGTCTCGCTTTTGCGGACCATCTGCCGCTTCTGCGGCTTCCACTAGGCCGCCCTTTTTCGCTTCTGTGTTTCCTTTTTCGCAGATGCGGTCCCGCTTCTGCGGACTTGACCGCATCTGCGGTCCACGAGCCCCTGACAAAATCCGCTTCTGCGGTTCCCTTTTCCGCTTCTACGGGGTCGCTTCTGCGGTTAACCCACCGCAGAAGCGATAATACCATCAACCAGACCCTTCATCTATATTAAGTTCCAAATTTCGATCCGTTAATCACCCGGAATCCACTCGAGGCCCTCGGGACCTCAACCAAATCTACCAACCAATTACAAAACACATTACGGACTTGCTCGAGGCCTCAAATTACATCAAACAACGCTAAAATCATGAATCAACCTCCAATCCAAGCTTTATGAACTTTAGAACTTCCAATTTCTACTTTCGATGCTTAAACCTACCAAATCACGTCTGATTGACCTCAATTTTTGCACACAAGTCATATTTGACATTACGGACCTACTCCAACTTCGAGAATTTGATTCCGACCCCGACATCAAAAAGTCCACTTCCGGTCAAACTTCTCAAAAACCTTCAAATTTCTATCTTTAGCCAAATGGCTTCAAAATGACCTACAGACCTCCGAATTCACTTTCGATCGCGCTCTCAACTCCAAAATCACCATGCGGAGTTACTCCCAGTCTCGGAATCCCAAACGGACATCGGTAACACTGAAATAAACTTCAAGCCAAACTTATGAAATTTTTTTCAAAATGCCAACTTCCACAATAGGCGCCAAAATGCTCTCGGGTCATCCAAAACCCGATTCGGGCATACGCCCAAGTCCAAAATCATCATACGAACCTGCTGGAACCTTCAGATCCTGATTCCTAGGTCGTTTACTCAAAATTCCAATCCTAGTTGATTCCTTCAACTTTAAGCTTCCGAAATGAGAATTCTCTTTCCAAATCAACTCTGAGTTTCCCGAAATTCAATTCCAACCATGCGTACAAGTCATAATACTTGAAATGAAGCTGCTCATGGCCTCAGACTGCTGAACGACGCGCTAGAGCTCAAAACGACCGGTCGGGTCGTTACACATATATTTTTAAATTCTATTTTATAACTCAAATATATTATTTAATATTATTTATTATATTTTTAAAAAGTTATACTCATATATATAAGGTACACGCGCATCGCGCGTATCCTAAAATTAGTACTACATTAAAAGCATAAAATCCCTTAGCGAAATGTTGTTCGTCTTTTTTACCCTTTAAAAATAGTTTTACATTGGACAAAATCGTAATTTAATTACTTTCCTAATATTTATACCTTAAATTCAAAACGTAATTTAATTACTTTCCTAATATTTAGGACCTTAAAATCAATAAAAAATTTTACTTATTAAATTTTTCCTTATTTGAACTATTTAAAGATTCTTAATATTTATGATTTTAAAATTCATTAAGTTTTTACCTTTTATAAATCCTTTTGCTTGATTAAATTATGTAACAAAACTTATATTCCTTACATTTGGAAAAAAAATCTTTTTGGTTACGTAAAGAGACATAACGCTGTGGTTGAATCCTACAAGTATCTAATATGAATCCACAATCCTTCAGGATTCTGAACGTGTACTATTTCTTTTAACTTGGGAGTTCTTTCTTCGTTAATAACATGAATCCTTGTAGTTGTATTAGAATCCATAATCCTTCCTTGTTTGTAGGACTTTGAATGTGTAACTCTTTATATTTATTTTATTATTATTTCAAAGCACGAAATCCTTTATCGAAATATCGTTCGTCTTTTTTACTTTTTTAAAATTTATTTTGCACTAAATAAAATAGTCATATAATTATTTTCGTATAAATTAATTAAATACTTATTAATTGTTTCCTAATTTGAACTAAGTAAATAAAATCACACTTTAGTACTCCACTTTCAAATTTTATTTTATATTATGTTTTTATTATTTGACCAACTTTTATGAACTTCATAAGTGCTTTTGGACTTTAATAAGTGTAACAAATATTATATTTAATTTAATGTCAATTGCTATTTTTCAACAATATATTCTTATATACATTTTATATTAATTGATGCGATGCGCACGTGCAACACAGACATACTAAAGCTAGTTTATTAATATGTGTGAAAACAACTAAAAAAAATTATTTTAAAGTGGACTGAAGGGAGTATATAAATTTTTGGGACTTTAAAATTAATATCTAAAATTATCTGCATATTTAAGCTTGATCAAGCGCATACATAATATCAATCATACACAGAATAGTTTTCAACGTGCTCACATTTTTGTCCAAATAAAAATAATTAAAAAATGTTGAAATAATTCATATACCAAAAGATAAAAGTTAGAATATAATCTCCTATTTAAGAAAGTCATAAGTATGAGAATTTTATACGAAAATTATGGAGGGAACATAAAATAATAAAAGTTAACTTTCAATTATTTCACCTTCCCTCCAATATTTTCTTCTAAAATTCCCTCTCTCACCCATTCCCCCCTATAAACCACGATCCACCTTCCACTAAGATAAACTTGAGGTATTCAACTCTAATAGAACTACATAGACTCTAACAGATAAGAGAAATGGGTGCATATATTTTCTCCTTTTTCTTCTTTTTCTCCCAATTGCTTTTTATTATTGCACCTGATTAGTTTCTAACTTTCTATGCAGGTGTTGAATAGCACAAGAAGCAACTCCACAAGTTTTTGCTATGAAAATGATCTTTTGCTATAATTGAGGGCCTTTATTCAATGCTTAAAAAAGAAATTCTTGATATTATTTTGACGAGGAGGTAAATTTCTATTGATGGAGGATTTTTTAGTTTTAATCTTTCTTTTTTGTCCTTCATTTTTTTTTTTCGTGTAGGGTATATCATATAGTTAATGATTTTGCATAGAAGTTACTATCTATTTCTCGTTTTATCATTATTGCTTCACTAATTAAAGTTAGTTTCTATATATTTTTTAGATCATAAAATTAAAACGTATTTATTAACTTTTTTTTCCCCTGTATATACAGGTATATGAAGGTGTAAAAAGTGTCTGGAAAGTTTGTAGAGGGACGCCCATATGAGGAAGCATCATGCTTGTCTTTTTTAGTTT
Source organism: Nicotiana glauca (assembly GCA_026770625.1). Classification (NCBI taxonomy): domain Eukaryota; kingdom Viridiplantae; phylum Streptophyta; class Magnoliopsida; order Solanales; family Solanaceae; genus Nicotiana; species Nicotiana glauca. The sequence continues at coordinate 9,738 of MU761901.1, read as the reverse complement.
ACCATAGTTCCCACATTTCAATTAGATTTTTTATATTTTAGGTATTTCACGTTATTTACCCAATGAGTTTGTATTTATATGTTTTCTTAGAATAATTACATATGTATTAGTATCTGATTTTGTATAAATGTTTATATTACGTTTCTCTTTTAATTTTGTGAGAATTAAATATATATGCAATTTGTCACAATTTTTTTTGTCTTTAAATATTTATATAGTTTAGGACAATTGCATTTTCGTCACAAAATATCTTTTTTAATCTACATCGTCAAAAATTGATACTAACATTTAGTGGCAAAATAGTTTGTCCAGAAATGGCCTTCATAATAATAATATAAACATATTTTAACTACAAATTAACTTAATATTCGATGACAATTGAAATTGTCACTAATTAAGACAACATATAGTGACAAATTAGTCTTATCACTAATAGTATCATTTATCGAGACACAAAAGTAGTTTCAACTATGAAATTGTCGCCTTTTTTCGACAAATAAATTTGTCGCTAATTTATCTATTTAGAGACGAAAATTTTATTTTGTACATAAAGCATAACCATTTAGTGACAAAATCACATTCCTTTAACTACAAATTATGCATAGTTTTAAAGACAATCAACACTGTCACTAATTAAAATTATAATTAGTGACAAATTAGATTCGTCACTATTAAGGACCTTTTTAGCGACGATGCAATATTTTTAACTACAAAATTTTTACATTTTTTATGACAAACAAGTTCGTCATAAATATCACATATTTGGAGACAAAAAAAAGAATTTGTAGTTAATATAACTTATTTAGCGACGAAACACAAAGTTGTCTTTACATACTATTAGTGACGGTGTTTTAGGGACGAAAGTTTGACAAAAAGAAAATCGTCACAAAAAACCTTTTGTGACGAAATATGAATTTTAGGTAACAAAATAATTTATCACCGATAATTACCTTTTTTAGACTTATACTACGAATGAAACTCTCCTACTATATAAAGGAAAAGTTTTTATTTTGTAAGACACATTGTAACACGCGAATCAAAGCAATATAAATCCATTTTCTGCCTTTTAGCTTGTTTAAGTCCTTTTTCACTTAATCTGTTCTTCGTCACCATGAGGATCCGATCGAGGACAAGGTCATTATTTGATTTAAGTTCAGGCTTGGCCACAAAGTCACAATCGGTTTGATCGTTTAATTCGTCTTTAATTTATTGATCTACTATACTTAATTATGTGTGTTGAATCAAACCACGTATCCTTAAAACCACATAAAATTTAATTATTATCCGGGTAAACAATTTAGTCTCTAAAATACCCCCGTCTACTGTTTGAGAATTTAGAAGACTCTTGAAATGTGTCCCTGCGATTTCTTATATCTATCGAATTTTTTTGTTATTTGAGGGGTGGAGGGTGTTAGGGGATTATAAAAAAGTCAACTTGTGAAGAAGGCAAGAGATCTGACATTTAATATATATCTATCTAAATTTATATCTATATTATTATTTATTATTTTATAAATAAATATAAAATGGGAAGACCCAAACTAGAAAGTCAAATTACTAAAATGCCCTCCTTAAAAACTTAATTATCCTCCTTACAAATTGAACTAAAACTCATCATCCGAAGAGGTGCCTTTTCTTTTAGAAAAAGATGTCATTAACGAAATGACTCTTGGGTTCTTAAAAATAAAACAAACAAAAAATGTTGAAAGAAGGAAAAAAAATGAAAAGTTTGAAAAAAAAAAACTAAAGAAAGGTGCAAATATACGGTTAAGTTCATTTTGCTATAGTATACTGACTATTTTTCTAATCAGAGAAATAATGGTCCTACAAGATCGTGGTGTTCTTTGAGTCTAAGAAGCTCTGAAAATCATATTATTTCTATACAACGTGACAAATAATGTAGAGATCCAAAATCAAGGATGGAATTTCTGAAGAAAACTAAATCAACAATCATGTGTGTGTAATAATATTTCAACATAATTTTCTTTAATTCTTTCCCCTCCTTGATCGTTTGAATTTTTCTCTAATACTATGAAGATAAGAAAGCAAATCAATAGAGGAGTCCATTATGCATCGAGTATTTTTTCTTCGATCGGTAAGTTAATTTCCTCTACATACAATTTTGCAGATTTTTTCTTCTTTTTATGTTTGTATATTTGTATTATTATCATTATTGAAATACTTTTCGCGTGTAATAATAGAAGTACGAATCTATCTTTTTTTTTTCTTTTGCATTGCATATATGTTGGTTTAGTTAGAATATACAACTATAATAATAAGTTTCTGGTTTAGTATTTTTCCTTGTTCTAATTGAAAAGAGAGATGACTATAATTTCTGAGGAGCATTATTTTTCATGCATTTGTTTGAAGGAAAGAGACATCAAAATTGTCATTTAGGCCTTATTTGTCCGTAAAGAGAAATTTTTTTTTCAAGAATGAGTTTGTTTATGAAATTTTGTAAGTTTTTGAAAATATTTCGAAAATGAATTTTTCAAAAACCAAAAAGTAATTTTGACCACTTTTTCAAAATTTTCAGAAAAGCTTTTTCCCTCCTCACAAAATTGTAATATTTTTTCAAGTGAAATGTATGTCCAAACATAATTTTGAATTCTAAATACTATTTTTCAAGTCAACTCCAAATACTACTTTTTTTCTCAAAAATTATAATTTTCATGTCCAAATGCCTACTTAATATTAAATATGTTTAGGAATGAAAATATAGAAATAATTAAATATAATGGAAAAATAGCAAATATAAAGATTTGTGCAATTCACGGGGGTTTTATGGATAAAAACAAGATAAGAGACCTTGATTATCTTTATCTATTAAGGGAGTTAGAGGTGTTTATAGGTGGATTGAAATCTAGGAATTGATCACACGAGTGATCTTTAATTAAGAAAAACCACAACGAAATAAGAAATTATGTAATTTAATGATTAGCAAGCTATTATATTGTAAATAGTGCGCATTTCCAAACAATATTAAAGCACTTACCATTTTAAACTAAAAGGCAAAATAGTAAAAAAAATAAAAAAATAAATCTAATATATGGAACAAGAAAAAACGTAAAAAAAATCCTCTAGATAAAATATCTTTAGAAATATACAAACAAAGTATATTTGTAATATATTTCTCTTAAAAATATTTTACAAAATATAAATAATTAAAATCTATATCTATATCTATATCTATCTATAATTAAAAGTCAAAGAAAAAGGGCTGTCATGAAGCCAAATGGCATAACAAATTATAGACACATGTCATGTTAAGACATTGTTCCTAATTTTTAGGAACTAAAATAATGTAAACGTACCTCTGTAAACCCTTCCACCTTCTGTGGATTTTTTTAAAATCTTCAAATTTTTTTCAATTATTAAATAAATCTATTTCGGAAAAGCCATTGCAGGTGTAAAGAAACCGCCGCCTACCTAAAAAATAGGAGTAAACATAAAAACTTTTCAGTTCTAAACCATTTACATTCCTCTTCAATTATCTCAATTATTAGTTTTTTAAATTATTAAAACAATTTATTTGTTAAAACCTCCTAATTTTTAGGAAGTAAAATTCAAACCACTCATGGAGTCCAAACCGTTCAACTTAACCTAAATATTATCTGCAAAAGCACGATATATTGAACTGCTGAACCCACGTTTCCGATACTAGCTATCAACTGCTCAAGCGTACAACAGTTTATATTTCTTCATCAACTACAGATTCTTCAATTCTAAAGTTTTTTTCCTATCAAGATTTCAACAAAACATATCGCTTATTCAAAAGATGACTACTAACATTGATTTCATCAACGATATAACAATTTCAAAGATGCAATGAAAGTTAAAAGTTCGTGTTGTTCGTTTGTGGGAAGTACCGGATCGTTTCAATCCAGGCACTATATTGTCGATTGAATTGGTTCTACAAGATGAAAAGGTATTTTACATATGTTATATGATTATTTGGTTTTGATGCATCTCCCCTGTTCTTGATCGATTAGAATAAGTAGAATCGAATGCTGAATCGTTGAAAATATAACAAATTTTTTTCAAGCCATTCACCTGGATTAGAATAAATAGCAGTTCACCACGTTTGTGCTCAGTCTAAATAAACTCTCACGAGTTTCATCACCTTTGTCTGTAATTTGCTATGGACTTCTTCTCCATGTTTATATGCTGTAAACATAATTAGCCTACTTTTGTAATTGATACTTCAAATTGTTTAAGAAACTGTAGTATACATGAGTTAGGCTGCACTCTACAGCAAAGTATTCTTCGAAATCAATGGGAGGAAAATCCATCTTCTTCAAATGATCCTCCCTTCTGAATTGCATATGATCTGAATATTCCAATTAAGATGAAAAGGTATTTTAAATATGTTTTTACCTTGCTAATTCAATTTGTTTTTCGGAATTGTTATATGATTATAGATACATTTGTTTTGTTCCTCCAAATCGTTCTATAATTATATCATACAACCAATTGTTCCAAATAACTTATTGTTCCAAAATAAGTTATCTGATTCATTTTTTGCTCTAGAGTTAAAAGATTTGTGTCTGCTGATCATTTTTGTAATGGTTATGTTTATTTGGAATTTGTTAGGAAAGCAAATAGTAGCATCTCGATAATCATTTTGTTTGTACTAATAAAGTAGAAGGTATAGAAACAGAACTCAGGCATGCTTAGCTTATGAATGACCTTAATTTGTACAGTTTAGTTTTTGGTAGCAAAAACGTATCTACTTCCACAAGCCAGCCAACTATCACTTGCATCAAGAGTAAATGCAACTGACATATGATATAAACTCCCTCGACTTCATGTCCTTATGTGGATAATACACTCTGCAGTCGTACATGTTATTACATTTGGTCGTGAACTCTGGTCCAAATCTGGAATTTTTCCAGATTTACTGTGTGACGACCCGATTCGTCGTCACATGAGTTACCGCTCCGTTTTCCCCGTTATATACTTGTTCATGTTTCAATATATGCATTTAGTGAATTTGAGTCAATTCGGATCGAGTTTGGTAGGAAACGGGATAAATAGTCTCTTTGATGAAGGAATAGTTTGGAAAAGTCAACCGGATATTGACTTGTGAGTTAGAGGGCTCGGAATCGAATTATGATGGTTCGGTTAGCTTCGGGGGTTGATTTTTGACTTAGGAGAGCGATCTGAATTGAATTTGGAGGTCCAGTATAGAAATAGGCTTGAATTGGCGAAGTTGGAATTTTGGCGAATTCCGGTTGATAGGTGAGATTTTTGATCCGGGAGTCGGAATGGAATTCCAATAGTTGTAGTAGCTTCGTTAGGTGATTTTGGATATGTCTGCAAATTTTT
>MU761900.1:10000-46921 GCA_026770625.1 Nicotiana glauca | reverse complement strand
CCAACCATGTGTTTTCATAAGAAAACACGTGGTTAAGGATGTTATGGTCAAAAATCAATAAAGATTTGAGCTTGAGTTCTTGACCGGAAAAACTCAGTTTTGGTTTTTGATGAGTTCCAGTGGGATTTGAGGGGTTTTGGTCATAGATTAGGGGTAAGGGAGGTTAGGGGAGTGTGTGGTATGAATTTGGAATTTTTTGGATGAGGTGAAGAACTGGCTGGAAAATATTCAAACTAATATTCAAAGCTTTCTGGGCAGATTCGAGGCATTGGACCATGGGGAAAGCAAAGAGGAGGTTGGGGAGAATCTATGGTGTTATTTTGGTGGTCGTTGGCATAAGTCACGTTCGCCGGCGGGGCTTATTTGAAGCGATGGATTCATTTCTGAGGGAAGTTAACGGTGGGAATGGAAAGAGGAAGGGAAGGTGGTGTGGTGGTGTAAGTTTGGGGGTGAATGGACGATTGCCGCCGCCGGCGACGATTTCCGGCCGGCGGCGTTACATTAGCATCTCTGAATGTTTTGTGAGGGAGACGAGACGGTGTTGGGGGTTTTTGGACAATCTTATGTTAATTCAAATCCTATCGTGAGCCGTTGGATGAAGGTGAATGAATGGCCACGATTACCTTTTAATTTTTAAACACAAAACGATGTATTTTGGACACGGTACTACGTCGTTTTTATTTGCCTTTTGGACTGATGCTGGACCGAGTGAGGATTGGGTTGGGTATGAGAAGGGGGGGTTAATTCCCTTGGGCTGGGGTTATAAGGCCCAAATGAGCAGCCTTCTTGTTTTATTTTCTTTTTGTTTGTTTTCTTGTATTTTATTTTCCTTGCTTTTGTATTTTATTTTTTGTATTTTTGTATTTATTTATTTCTCCTAACTTTATAAAATGCTAAAATAAAACCAAAAATAAATTGACTCTAACAATTATATTTCTTAATTTTCAATTATAGTAATTCCTAATTTAAATGCAACCTAATACAAATTTGAACTAAAGATGCCAAAAAATATTATTTTATCTATTTTCATATGAATTATCATGCGACCAATTAACACAAAAAATTCAACAAGAATTCACAAAAAATTGTAAAATCATTTTATTTGAAACTTTTGGAATAATTTGCTTAGGGCAAAAATCACGTGCTCACATTATGTATAAAATATGTGTTGTTATTGCAAAATTATATAAATAATTTGAAAGGGTAATTAATAAATATTTGAATAATTTAAATGCAAAAAAATAATTCTAAAACCTTAAAAATTATAGAAAATAATTATATGACTTTTGTAAAATAGCGATGATGCAGAAAATGATATTTTGAAAGTATATGTGATATTTATAAAATATGAGGGCATAATTGGGTATTAACAACGAACATATTCTAGACTCCGGAACAATACTTTGAGCCCGATAACATGGAAGTCAACTCCCAGTCAAACCTATAATTTTTCAAACCTTTAAATTGACAACTTTTGCTAATAGAGCCAATAACATTATGGAAACATCCAAATATAAATTCTGGTGTAGACCCAAGTCTAAAATCACCATCCGGACCTATCAGAACCAACAAAACTCCGATCTGAGATCAAATACACTAAAGTCAAACTTGGTCAACTCTTCCAACCTAGAGCTTCATATTTAAGAATCACTCTTCCAAATTAATTCCGATCAACTCGAAAATCAACACCGATGATACACGCAACTCATAACACACCATATGAAGCTATTCATGACCTCAAACCACGAAACAGAATGCCAATGCTAAAAATGACTGGTTAGGTCGTTACATTCTTCCCCAGTTAAACATATGTTCATCCTCGAACGTGCCAAGAGTCGTTCCAAAACATCACTGTATAACCCCACCATACATATAGCCATGATAGATCCCACATCACCCCAATCAATATAAGCCTGACAACATAGCGTAACTAAAGATCCTTACTGCAACCCTAGTCCATAAACCTTATAACCCAATCTCTGATATACGCAACTCATTATAAGACCTTATAACCCATACACCTTTTTTTTAAATGACCTTATTCCTACATTTATTCACTGTATAAGTATGGACAAGGTGTATCAATCCATATCCATATTCCAAGATATAATCACATGATATACCATATAACTCAATTACTCATAATAATAATTTCCAACCACAATAGCTATTAAATGACAAACCCAGTACTGGTAGCAAACATCATATGAACTAGAACCTCATTCTGAACTTCGTACAATTCCAATAATAAAATAATCATGAAAATACTCTTAACCACTCGTCAGATCAACAAGTTGTGGGGCTCTCTCGGCCACCAAGAACCATAGCCAAATTCTAAGCTGACTAATAACAGTACTCTTCCAAACATACCTTAATCAATTTCGATAACACTCATTCCAAGTCCCGAATCTCATCTCATCCAGTATAAGCTGCTCGACCAACATGTCACACCATTACTACCTAGAGCCACATACCATGCTATTCGTGCAAGAAGAATAACAAACTGTAAGAACCTTCCTGCAAGCTCTATAGATACTACCACAATATGCAATGCTATAAACCCATCACATAAAGAAGAACCAAAGAACACTAAATAAGCACAAGGATAATATCCTAACAAAACTATGTGTAATGACCCGATCGGTCGTTTTGAGCTTTTGCACTTTGATCGCCAAATCTCGGGCATGACTTGCCCCGTATGATGTATTATGACTAATGTAGATCGTTAGTTTTGGTTTTCACAAAAATCGGCATGAATTTGAAAGAACAGTCTCAGTTGAAAGCTTTGAATTTGAAAGGTTTGACCAAGAGTTGGCTTATTTGTTTATGAGTTGGGATCGGATTTTATGATTTGGTTAGTTTCGTTCGGTGATTTGTGGTTTAAGAGTGTGATCGAGAGTGGTTTTGGAGGTCCGGTATAGAATTAGGCTTGAATGGCAAAGTTAGTATTGTGGCGAATTCCGATTGATAGGTGAGATTTTGATCCGAGGGTTGGAATGGAGTTCCGAGAGTCGATGTAGCTTCGTTAAGTGATTTGGGATCTGTGTTTAAAATTTCAGGTCATTCAAAGTTGATTTGGTTGGGTTTTGATCGAATGCGTATTTTAGAAGTGTTAGAAGAACCTAGGCTTTAATTCGATATAATTTGATGGTTTTAGTCTTTTTTGAGGTGTTTTAATGATTGGAACAAGTTTGAATGATGTTATAGGAGGTGTTGGTGCTTTTGGTTTAGGTCCCGGGGTCCTCGGGGTGATTTCGGATGGTTAACGGGAAGTTTTGGACTTGTGAAATTCAAAATTTGCTGCTGCTTCTAGTATGTTTGCTTTTGCAGAATTGGGACCGCAGAAGCGGTATCGCAGGAGCGAGGAGGAAGCCGCAGAAGCAAAATTGCAGGTGCGAAAGGGGAGCCGCATGTCCGAGTTTTGGGCTTGAAGTTGTTTTCGCAGAAGCGGACGAGGAGCCGCATCTGCGAAGCCGCGGATGCGGAATTTTGGTTGCAAAAATGATCCCTGGGGTTTTATTAATTTCTGCAGAAGTGGATCCTTTGCCGCAGAAGCGGTATCGCGAAAGAGGGATTTTTACCGCAGAAGTTGTTTTTCCTAGGCAGAAATCTTTAAGTTCATCTTTGCGAATTGTGGAAGGGTTTCTCATTTCTAACTTCGGACTTGGAGAATTGTGGGCGATTTCGAAAAGGGTTTTCGAGGAGCTTCGATAAGGTATGGATTTTTGGACCCAAAACACAATTCTATGGTGCTATTACTTGGTTTAGGAATGAAAACTTAAGAAATTAATGGGCAAAACTGGTGGTTTAGGGCTTGAACTTATGAGAGCAAAAATTGGGATTTGAGGGGCCATTTGGACTCCAATTTTGGTGTTCTTTATATGTATAGACTCGTGGTGAGATAAGGAACTCGTTAATGTGAAAATTTTTAAGTTTTGAAAAGTGGGCTCGGGGCTCGGGTTTTGCTAATTTCGGAATATTTGATGTTTTTCGATTATTTTCGCCTGGGCTTTGTTTCCTTAGCCTATTGTAACGTATTCGCTCTAGTTTTGTTAGATTCAATGCGCGAGGAGGTCGATATGAGAGTCAAGGGAATCACGAGCTAGAGATTTAGCCGGTTCGAGGTGAGTAATGATTGTAAATGATATACCGAGGGTTTGAAACCCTAGATTTGCACATCGTAGTGCTATATTGAGGTGACTTGCACGCCGGATAGCGAGTGTGGGGTAGTTCACCATTGGGGATTGTGACTTGGTCCATCCCGATTGATGAATTTACTACGTATTTGACTGAAATTTAGTTGTTATTATCATAATTTGGGCTGGTTACCATATTTGGGCTTCGTGCCAATTATTTGAACCCCTTCGGGGATGGTTGTTGATATTTCCTCACTGTTTCGATTCTATACTTGAACTCAGTCATGTATTTTCTACCATTTTCAAAACTCAGCCAAGTTATTTTGCTTTAACACTTGTAATGAACCTTTCCTATACTATTTTTGGGCTGAGCAGCATGTTTTACTATTGCCCAAAGGGCTTATGTGATTTTGACTGAGTAAGGCCGAGGTCCTTTGTGTGAGGATACTTTTAGATCGGGTTGCACACCGCAACAGCATTATACTGATTCTAATTTGATGTCGAGGGCCTAGACTTGATGCCACGAGATGACTTGATATTGCGCTTGGGCTGTAAGGGGCCCCTCCCAGAGTCTGCACACCCCCATTGAGCACCGTCGATGATAAACGGATCGGACTGCACCCGTAGCGATATATGGATCGGGTTGCACGTCGTAGCGGTACTAATTCTGTTCTGTGTGTTTACTTTATTTCTTTTGTCTGCCATTACATGTTGTTTGGGCTACTTCATGTGATATCTATCGGATTACCTGACATTATCTGTTAATTGAGTGTGGTGCCTGAGGGGCAAACTTCTGTGCTTATCTGCACTATTTGTTTTGCATTCATTTGCATAACTCCTAAAAAAGTCATTTTCAAAAGAGGTTTTAAACTGAGCTAAGATATTTTTTAAAGATTTACACAGCTTCACTACTTTTCTCAAAGGGTTTTACACTGCTCCTATACAGCAAGATGGTTTGCTTTACGTGATTTCTTACTGCTCAGTTATTATTTACCCTTATTACTCACTGAGTTGGAGTACTCACTTTGCTCCATGCACTTCGCGTGCAGATGCAGGTATTTGTTCACCAGGTAATAGATTTTGGCCGATCGAAGGCAGAGTTATCGGAGTTTAGCGAGGTGACTGCCAGCGTTCGCGGCACTGCTTTTCTCCCTTTTCGTTCCTTTTCCTATTCTGTGTATTTCAGACCTTGTAGTTGTGTTCATATTCTAATAGTTGCTCGTGATTGTGACACCTCGGTTTGGGCATTGTCGAGTTGTACTTCCGCTAATTATTATCATTAAATCATATTTAAACTGCTTATGAGCTGCTTAACTAATTTAAAAGGATAAATTGGGTTTAGTTGGCTGGCCTTGTCCCCACGAGAGGCGCTATCACGACCATGTCCAGATTTGGGTCGTCACAAGTTGGTATGAGTAGGTTTAGTAGAGTCTTGTGGATTGGTACGGAGATGTCTGTATATATCCTCGAGAGGCTGCAGAACCTTTAGGAAAACTTCACATTCTTGAATTCTTATCGTGCGTCCTTGATTCAGCTTGAGATGTAACTCTCAAAATTCCTTCCACACGTTCGTATGCATGCATGAGCGCTCAGTATCAGATGTGCCTTGATGGCTTGTGAGTCCCCTATCGAGGGGCGAGATGCAATCTCTGTGAATTTATGTTGGGCCACTTTAGAGGACTTGAGACCGGATCTTTGCGTAGGCTTGAGCATCGAGGTGCTGATTATGTGAACAAGTGTTTTTGAACTTGTACGTTCAGTATTGTCCCTATTAGTGGAAGTGATAGCTGGATAGCCACGTGATGAGTATGTTAGTACTGCGAGATGTATTTATGTGACTTGGAAGTGACGAGGGAGGTCTGCTGGATGATAGATGAACTAATAAGTGCTTGATTTTCATAGTGACTGGATGTCTAGCCCCGAGTTATGGGCGTGTGAAGAATCTTTTCATATCTCCTGGTTGGTGTGATCCTTATCCGTATGTGAGGAGATCTCATGTGTAATTGAAAAGTACATGTTGAAATTTGAAATTTTGGGTCGCCTAAGAGAGTGGGCTTTACTGTTGCGGGGATGAATGCGAGATTTGCAGAAGATTTACAGTACTAGATGATCTATGTTTTCACAAGCTTACAAATGATTTGAGTTTAATCTCACTATGTTATTGTGGCATCAATAGAGTAAAAGTGTTATGAGTTATTGAGTGTATCTGGATCTATGGCTTCGAGACAAGTGGGGGAGTCTGCTGTGAGCAGTTGGTTGTACGGTTAGGTGTTATGTTGGTTCCAGTTTGAGGCGTGCGAGTGAATTAGCTATGACTTGAAAAAATTGAGATCGAAAATGGCTCGAGAAAAGGGATATTTCGACAAAGGTTACATTATGCTTCATGGGGAAAGAGAATTTATGGGAGGTCTTGAGTTGTCATTGGTAAAGGATGCTCGGTGCATAGAGCAGGAGGTTGCTTGGTTGTATTGACATGAAGCTACATCTTGCAGTTTCAGAATGCTAATGAGGTATGAGTGGTTGTGTTCATTTGATCAGGGTAATTGCAGCTTGAATAAGAGTGAATGACTTGCGAGAATAGTTCTAATGTGTTCAAGAGTCTGTATACATCAATTGAGTGCTCTAAAGTTGCATATATGGTTAGAAACTGTTGTTTTAATTGGAAGTGGTCAAGATATGTGGTATTTCTATGTTAATTATGGGATTCTATGTATCACTATCGGGAAAGTAAAGGTAACGGATTTAGATTCGCAGGAAGTTCCTCGGAGTAAAGTATTTTGGTATGTGGTGTTTCTGGGAGTGTTTAATAAAGTATTCAGCGACGTATGAGCCTTAGACGGTGTGGCTTTATGCTTGGTTCCGTGTGGTAAGTCTGAGTTGAGGCATTGTGGTGCTACAGCAAGAGAGAATATCAAGTTAATGATGAACCATAAGAAAATTTAGATAGATGAAGTAGCTTGATAGTAGACCGAATTGGTATGGTAAAGATATGAATAATTCTTTGTATGTGTTCGAGGTAATGGGATATCTAATGATTTTCTTCTAGATGGGATCAATAAAAGTTCTTGACTAGTTGAGCGCGTAGATGTCTGTGGCTCGGAAGGGAGATAAAAGTTTTTATGTTATCCTTGGATGGTATGGTATATGCGGTATATTGTGGAAGATAGAGACTGGCATGTGCTAGGTTACAGTTCAGTTCTGAAAGGGATTTCATAAAACTCTTAGGCAACGGGTAGCCTCAGATAATCAAGGAAATAGTACTGCTAATTGGAAGTGATTTGACGAGAGTATATGTCTCAGAAAAATGGTAGTGTGATTAAACTGATGATATTTCGGTAGTATTGCGGCATTTTCTTATTGGATCGACTGGTGGTATTCGAGTTTGCTTAGTGGCACAGGGAAATTTTAGAGTATCTATCATGGAATGATTGGCTATTAAAGGTGTGCATGTGTTCGGACGGCGAAATTGGGATCTGACATAGTGAGTCATGTGTCGTGTGGATGTGGAGATGGAAGTTCTCATATACAGGCTATGATGTAGTTGTAGATCATGTGTATCGGCACTGTTTGGCAACTACCGGGATTTGGAGGCCCGAGTGGATCTTTCATTGCCCGGTATGCTAGATTTTGGATATGATATTGGGGTGTAGACTGGTTGTCTCAGTGTTGGTTTATTCTGGACTATTGCGCTATGGATTATGCCGGAAATGCCACGTTTTGAGTGGCGAGGTGCATCGAATTATGTTCTAGCGGAGTGGTTTATATTTCAAAGACCCAACAGATGGCTGGGAAGGATTGCTTTTCTTAATTGGGCCTTCGTGAGGGATGTCAATATAGAGGTTTTTACCATTGATTCAGTTTCGGTGCTGAGGGACTTTTCAAATGCGTTTCTTATGGTTGAGTATGTTGCCGGGCGAGGTTGTGGATTTCGGTATTGATTTGGTGCCAGGAACCTTATCGTATGGCTCCGGTAGGAGTTGTAGTAGTGGAAGGAGTAGCTTCAGGCTTCCTTGTTAATGAGTTCGTTAGCAGGACAATGTGGATGCGTGTTCTAGCTGGAGTCGGCTGGGTTGGCCCCAAATTGTATTATTGAGGGATAGGTTGATTCTATTATTGAGATTGTTAGTGACCTGGGGAGATCTTTTAGTCTCTTTTCTGTGTTGTGAGACGTTATGATTTGTTGGTTATGGGCACATGTGGTGCGGTTCTATCGGGGATTCATAGTGGAAGTCGAGCGGGAAGATTAATTGGGTGTTGCTCGATGAATGGAGTATCGGTTATGACCTATCGGGTTGCGTGGTATATGTTATTTGTCTCACCGTAGGTATGATGATGTGCTTTGGTTCCAGACATCAAATGGTGCATGGTTGTCGCTTTCGAGCATAGTGACTTGAGGTGTTTCAGGTGGAGCAGTGTTTGGATAGGATCGTGCATTGCAGCGAAGCTATGATCTTGCGGGATAGATTCGTGTGTTCTATTATATGATGTGAGACAGATTCGTAGCCTTGTATTGTGGTGGTACTGGTGAGCTTGAGGTAAAACTTTTCAATTGTGTCATTTTCATGATTTGAGTATGTTCGGATTGTTGCTTATTGGTACGCGTAGTTATGAAGTTGTTGTAGCTTAGGCCGTGCTGATATGTCATGTCACCAGGGTGGTGTGTTTGGTCAGAAGAGATCGTTGGGATAATTGATAAATACAGACGAATTCGATTTCAGCATATTTGATGGGTAAATATCGAGGTTCGGTTCAAAAAATTTGATATGGTAATTGCCAGAGGAGAAATGGCCTCATAAATGGTTGATCTGAGAAAATGGTTATGGTTTATTGCGTGTTTCATTTATCGTTGGAAGTATAAGAAAGTGTTAGAATGAGACTTTAGCTAATAAGAGGGCTTCTATCGGTATTTGGTTGTTGTGGGCAGATGATTTGAATGGAAGTTATCGCTGCATGTGTTTGAGTTATGTGGTATATCATATAATTGCACCTGAGGTTGCAGGCATAGGCTATTACAGCTGGTTCGGGACTATTCAGACTATAGGTGTGAAGTTCTGATCGTATTGATGGTTTCAGAAGTGAAAGTGTGGTTCTATAGTTTATGGACTAAGATGGATTGTGAAATTTCAGCTATGTTGTGTTATCGGACCTATGTGAGATAGGGTGATATGGGAACACCCCCGGGTATATGCATGGTAATGTTATTCAGCGAGTGTTGGCTTTTAGAACAACTTTGAGTACGTTCGAGGACGAATGTGTTTTTAAGTGGGGGAGGATGTAACGACCCGACCGGTCGTTTTGAGCTTTTGCACTTTGATCGCCCGTTCTCGGGCATGACTTGCCCCGTACGATCTATTACGACTGATGTAGATCGTTGGTTTTGGTTTTCATGGAAATCGGCATGAATTTGAAAGAACAGTCTCAGTTGAAAGTTTTGAATTCGAAAAGTTTGACCAAGAGTTGACTTATTTGTATATGAGCTCGGAACGGAATTTTTATGATTTGGTTAGCTTCGTTGGGTGATTTGTAGCTTAGGAGTGTGATCGGGAGTGGTTTTGGAGGTCCGGTGTAGAATTAGGCTTGAATTTACGAAGTTAGTATTTTGGCGAATTTCGGTTGATAGGTGAGATTTTGATCCGAGGGTCGGAATGGAATTTCGAGAGTTGTTGCAGCTTCGATAAGTGATTTCGGATGTGTGTGTAAAATTTCAGGTCATTCGGAGGTGATTTGGTTGGGTTTTGATCGAATGCGTGTTTCGGAAGTTTTAGAAGAACCTAGGTTTGAATTCGATGTAATTTGATGGTTTTGGTGTTGCCTGAGGTATTTTAATGATTTGAATAAGTTTGAATGATGTTATAGGAGGTGTTGGTGCTTTTGGTTGAGGTCCCGGGGACCTCGGGATGATTTCGGATGGTTAATGGGAGGTTTCAGACTTGTGAAATTCAAAATTTGCTGCTGCTTCTGGAATTTAAGCCGCAGAAGCGGAGTCACAGGTGCGAAAGTGGAGCCGCAGGTGCGAGTTTTGGGCTTGAAGCTGTTTCCGCAGAAGCGGAGGAGGAGCCGCAGAAACGGAATTTTGGTCGCAGAAGCGATCCCTGGGGTTTTAGTAATTTTCGGAGAAGCGGATCCTTGGCCGCAGAAGCGGTATTGCGGAAGCGGGATTTTTACCGCCCAAGCGATTTTGCTTGGGCAGAAATATTTAAGTTCATCTTCGCGAATTTTGAAGGGTTTCTCATTTCTAACTTCGGACTTGGAGAATTGTGGGCGATTTTGAAGAGGGTTTTCAAGGAGATTCGATAAGGTATGGATTTTTGGACCCAAAATACGATTCTATGGTGCTATTACATGGTTTAGAACTGAAAACTTAAGAAATTAATGGAGAAAAATTGTGGTTTAGGGCTTGAACTTAAGAGAGTAAAAATTGGGATTTGAGGGGTCATTTGGAATCCGATTTTGGTGTTCTTTATATGTATAGACTCGTGGTGAGATAAGGAACCCGTTAATGTGAACATTTCTGAGTTTTGAGAAGTGGGTCCAGGGCTCGAGTTTTGCTAATTTCGGAATTTTTGATATTTTTCGATTGTTTTCGCTTGGGCTTTGTTCCCTTAGCCTATTGTAACGTATTCGCTCTAGTTTTGGTAGATTCGACGCGTGAGGAGGCCGACATGAGAGGCAAGGGCATCACGAGCTAGAGATTTAGCCGGTTCGAGGTGAGTAATGATTGTAAATGATATGCTGAGGGTTTGAAACCCCGGATTTGTACATCGTAGTGCTATATTGAGGTGACTTGCACGCCGGATAGCGAGTGTGGGATAGAGCACTATTGGCGATTGTGACTTGGTCCGTCCCAATTGATGAATTTACTGCGTATTTGACTGAAATTTACTTGTTATTATCATAATTTGGGCTGTTTGCCATATTTGGGCTTCGTGCCAATTATTTGAATCCTTTTGGGGATGGTTGTTGATATTTTCTCACTGTTTTGATTCTATACTTGAACTCAGTAATGTATTTTCTACCATTTTCAAAACTCAGCCAAGTTATTTTGCTTTAACACTTGTAATGAATCTTTTCTATACTATTTTTGGGCTGAGCAGCAAGTTTTAGTGTTGCCCGAAGGGCTTATGTGATTTTTTCTAAAGTCAACAAAAGTCAATCGCGGGCATGTCTGGTTAAAACCTGAGTCGAAGGGTAGATCTCGACTACCATAGTCCCACGAGTCTAAATATGTATTTATTTTGTTACGACCCAAAATTCAACTAGTCGTGATAGTACCTAATCCAACCCGCTAGGTAAGCTAGTTAACAATTATCCAATTCTAATGAAATTTAATAAGACAATTAAGCAAAAGGAAATATCTGAATCTTATATGTCACGACCCAAAGCGATGGGCCGCGACGGGCACCCGCTATCTTACTCAACCGAGTACTAACATAACATATCTTTCTTATTATACTTTCATTGCTAAATAGACCAAACGGGTTGTCATGGCCTAGCTAGAATAGGCATAGGGGAAATACTCAATATAGGACGACCCAATCTGATATAAATTTTTTTTATACATGTGACATACGGATCTATAAAGCCAACATGTTTATTTGTAAACTCGAAACATAGGCTGGCAAGGCCATACAAGCATCCGTACACATGACATATGTCTGCAAGCCTCTAAGAGTACATACTTATAATAAATGTCGAGATAGAGTCACACCATACCAAAAAATACACGTCTAAATCGTACTAACCAAACAAAGAACTCCGAAGCAAATGAAGCGCACCAACATCTTCTGCTAAGATGATAGCCTACTTGGAGGGATCTCGACCTGTCTATCGAGACCTGCGGGCATTAAACGCAGCGGTCCCAGGAAAAAGGGATGTCAGTACAAATAATGTACCGAGTACGTTAGGAATCAAAATCAGTAAATAATGGACATGAAAGAAACGTGGAGTAAAAGTCTCGACATGTATGTTTGCATAGCTATGTGAATCATTTCATTTTTATAATGTCATGCATATGTGTATAAATGTCATGTCTTGCATAGGTACATGTTTCATAACATCATCAGGCCTTTGAGGGTATCCAATCATATCATTTCTGCCACTGTGGACGAAATCATCAACGTATACCAGCTGATCAGGTGGTGGTAGGCAGATAACGCCAGAACCTTTTCCCATATCCCATATACATATATACGTGTATATAACACCACATGTTCATGGGTCAATGTACGTATAAATGCATGAAATGCATGCGAAATATGTTAATAAGATTTTCTTGGAATGCCATAAAAATCATTATGCCTTTCGGATAAACTTTATGAAATACATATTCTTTTTTTAGACCCATGAACAGACAAGAATATAGACACCCAAAGTATTACTATGAATAGCGTCATTTATGAAAGTTACGTATTTTTCTTGTTTTATTTGTATTAATTGGATCATGCCAAAAAGAAAGAAGGGATAGCCTTAACATACCTGAACCAATTCTCTTGACAATCCCTCCAATACACGTTGGTTGTGATAAAATATGTTATGGCGGATCGGAGTATGGGAAAATCCGTACGATATTCTTGAGAAAAATTACATCATACTCTCATTAGAATCGTGAAATGCAGTTGCTATTACGCAGTATAATTTCGGACAAAACAATTTGCTAAAGCAAAATCGCATAGATCTAATCCTTGTAAGGAATTTATGTGAATTCCATACGTTAGGAATCCTTGGTAGAATGTATTTTGTCCATAACGTTGTAAATGTAGTAGTTTGACTGAAGTGTTTTGAGAATGAGGTTTATTCAATGCCTATAAGACATGGCTAACGTCCTTTTTGTATATTCTGATTGTAGCATTATAGTATTAGATATGGAAAATATGTGTAATGAAATGAATGTGTACTAACACATTAGCTGACACCTAATAAAGATTGATCTAGAGTCATATGGTTAAAGAGTGGCTTGCTGCCACGTTACTCTTCCATCTTTATCCAAAGTTCTTTAATTAATTTAATTAGATAATATCCTGCTACCCGGTAATTAATCAATTACCTGCATCATTAAGAATTGTCTCAAATTACTTAAAATTCTACTTATTTTTAATACACTTTATATATTCCACTATCATGGTCACATGGTACCTTGTATGGTACTAGTCCGTAAATATCAGGTATTAACGCTCGACCCGTAATCTATCCCCACATACAAAACTTGTACGAAAATTTATTTTATTTGACTTGCTTCCCATTTCACCTTCACGAATTTACTCATCAATTGTGAAATAACACAATCCTTATAATCTCCAAATAATCTTTTACTTGGACTGATATCAATTACCTTACGATAAATTCAACGTACAATACTAGAGGGTGCGACATCGTCGTAATTTAGTATTGCGAAGCGTAATATCATCGTAATAAAATACTGCAGGACGTAATATCAATGTATTATTGCGGGGCGTAACATCATTCCCATCTTTGGAATATTTATCCTCGAACGTTTGCTGATGCACTTATCATTTTCATAACCCATAGCTCTTGCAAATACTTTAATATTTTTCTTTTCATTTAGGAAAATGTTCTTTGAATAAATCCTAAGGACAGGGCAGTCCCCCCTCTTTAGGCTTCTTTCCCATTCCATGACTTGTGATCGACTTCCTTCAAATCTCGTAACTGTTTCTACTTCCTATCATGCAACCTCTGCGATACTGACCTTGTAAGTGTGCCTATGCAACTTTTCTCTCCTTTCCCTTCAATTTTTTGCGAATCTCTAGGCCTTACTTTGTAAACATATACAAGGCTTAATAAGATACTCTCTAGACATCTATAAGTGTACTGAAGTTATTCGCTAGGTATTTTGCAGAACTTGCGAATATTGCTACATCTTATTTCATAAACCATGTTATCTATTCACATGATTTTACTACATCCAGGTAGGTCATACTATACCATAACTCTTACTTTGATTTATCATTGTGGATGTGTGCTACAAAATTCTAGCTCACTCTTGTTGCTTATCGCATATGTATAAATCCTAGTCCTTTAATGCCCCTCTACTACTGTTCATCTTAAGAATGACGACCTAATCTCAGCTCATATTTTGTGACTTTTGTCCACCCATTATAATTTGCCTCAATATTGATCTACGATATACCAATGATAACTTGAAACTTCTTACGCAATACGTTGTTGCTAGGGCTTACATTGCATTGAGGAATGTTTGAAGTGATTCCCAGACAGAGATATCGACTTCCGTATTGATTTGTCTCCACGCACTAAGTCCATTTCTATTCTGCCATACCGTATGGCCCCGCAGGAGTTTAAAGAATTGAAGAAATTTGCTTGATAAGGGCTTTATTAGATCTAGTGTCTCAACTTGGGGTGCGCCTGTACTGTTTGTCAAGAAGAAGGATGGATCGATGAGGATGTGCATAGACTATCGTCCATTGAACAAAGTCACCATCAAGAATAAGTATCCATTCCCAAGGATTGACGACTTATTTGATCAGCTTCAGGGTCCCAAAGTGTTTTCAAAGATCGATTTGAGGTCCGGCTACCATCAGTTGAGGATTAGGGCATCTGATGTCTCTAACACAGCTTTTCGGTCGGTATGGGAATAATGATTTTCTAGTAATTGGAACCCATATGTGAATATTTAATATTAAATATTGTATAATTATAAAAATTAATTATTTAATTTTCAAACAAACATGTAATTAATGTTGTTTAATTTACAGTAGACGAATGGACGTGCCACGTATGCATCCCGGACCTTTCTGTGATGAGCTACTATCGTTATAGGGTTATCATATGTCCACCCACATATGGGAGGGAGAGTTACTGGCCCGTACTATCCACACCAGTAGAGTGGACGACATGTGGGATTTTCGGAAAGGCAAAGTTCTCTATCCCCGTGTAGTCGGACGCTTGCGGGATACGAGGTTATATAGAATTTTAGAGATCGGGCAGCTTCAACTTGATTGGTCTTTGGTCATGGCCTCGATAGCGCACACATTCCACCTGCCCATTGGTGAGGCTACCATCATACTACAAGACGTGGACATTTTATATGGGCTGCCCATTGATGGACACCCCGTCGCTCTGCTGCAGGGCATGAGATAGATGACACGTGGGCAGTACCGGGACATGCTGCAGCAGCTCACTGGTTTCCGGCCACAGGATAAGACAACATAGGAGGGGCTAGTCGCCTAAGTTTGACGGCTATTCGATAACATTTGGAAATATTACACCCCGACATCACTGGCGATACAGATGATCTGTATATTCACCGATAAACGAGGTTGTTGCTACTCATTATGTTTGGAGGGGTCTTATTCACGAACACTTCGGAAAACCTAGTCAGCTTGAGATTTCTTCATCATCTTGAGTGGCTAGATGATTTATCCCACTACAACTAGGGTGTTGCTTTTCTCGCCTACTTGTACAGGCAGATGTGCTGGGCGAGCATGGGCACCCAATATGACGTATGTCGATTTTTATCGCTGCTACAGGTGTCAACATATTAGAATACTCTATTCATTATAACATATCAAGTAAAAATATATCTTAAATTTTATGTCAACTTTGTATTTTAGGTTTAGGCCTGGGAGCGATTCATGCAGTTCCATCCACCTCTACCACCATTACCTCCGGATGTACCACCCCTGTTTCTCCCTCTAGCTAGGAGGTGGGTTCTCCGACGGGGATACGTACATATCTACGAGGCTCGACATTATCTCCCCCTTTGTAGGGGTTTGTTGGTTATGCTAGAGGGCGCACAAGTAAATGTATACCTAAGTTTCTTGGTAGCTTCACATGTGTTGCGTATACTCACATTTTCTGTTGTTACTTAATAGTTCATCCGGATGCCATACAACGACGAGTTGATAGGTAGCCTGCCCGATTATTGCTTGGCGGGCCAACTTATTTGGAGCTCTTCTGTCCCACTGATGTGCCTCGATATTGTGGAGCATCATGCCACGGAGCGGGTACTTCGCCAGTTTGGCCGTCCGTAGGTTGTACCGAGACCGCTCACATGGCAGCCCACACATTACCAGCGGGAAGATCGTTCTAGGCTGGATGACACATATGTGGCATAGCTAGAGGCGCATCTTGATACTTGGGACCGGCAAGCTGACCTGATTCCGCTCCTCCCCCTTTTACCAAGATGGACGGATATTTCTCATGATTATATACCCTGGTACTGCGTCGTTACCCGACTTTTTATCAGAAAATCCATTCATCGAGCTAGTGGTCAATACATTTTATACACTAGGCGGCACGAGGCACTGGTGTGTTATTTGGTATACTTACTTATATAACTGTAACCTAGAGTTCTGTAATTTATATTTTACACGTTGTGCAAGTTATTGGCTTACATCTATTCTAATAGTTGGGAGTGCAGATGCAGCAGCATGCCCGCGAGGGAGCGACCATTTTGCACGATTATGGCCGGTAGGTTATAGAGTTGGCTGCCTGGACACTACAACGAGCCCGAAAGGATAAGATCTTAGTACACGACCCTGCTTATGTGGCGCCAAAGTATTACCATAGAGGTAGGTTTGTCCCACGAGGTAAGGGATAACGAGGCAAGAGTGTCCCACGGGGTCGTTGGGGTTGGCGAGGAGGTGGTCCGCAACTAGGGGGCGTTGAGGCACCTGTTGAGATGTTGGAGCTGATCTGCCGGGTGACCTCCATGATCCAGTCGAGCATCGCAGCAACATGCCATCATTCTGCCTTCAATTGCCTCTCACACCAGGGACTTCACAGGTGACCCCATCAGATACATTGTTGATCACACGCACGAGCATTACCGGAGAGGGCTGGGATCAGTACTTTCAAGGCCCATCGATCGCTACTGAGGATCGACCGACCCGAGAGTTGATAGTGGGCGCCGGCTAAGTTATGGTTCATCATCAACGGGTATTTTTTTATTATTATTAAATTTAAATTTGTTTTTATCTCATTGATTTGCCATAACCAACTTTATAATTTTCTTATTAAGGATTCATCCCCGCCCCGTCACGGAGCCCACTTTATGCGATGCTGACCTGGATGCGACGGATGCTTAAATTTCAGGAGCCCGACGAGACCATGGTAAGATAATTAAATTATTTTTTGACTTAAGTACATTACTAATATATATTTTCATATACTGAGCTTACTTATTCTTATATAGGTTGCTTTTGGACTGACAACTCCTTCTACTGATTCTACTGGCATTATTGACGATCATGCTGCAACGCATCCTGCAATAAAGTGTGGCGTGATGAGGATCATCCTGATAGAGTAGCCGGACGGGATGGGATGCGCCTCAGGCCAATGGCTGTATTGAACCACACATGATGTGGGACACATTGATTTTATTTTTGTATTTTATGTAAATAATAACAAATTTTTATGTTTACATTATATACTCATTATGTTTTTAGTTCTCCGGTTCTTCTTTATTTTAATACTACAACACAAACACAAACATAGCAACTTAACGTAATTTAAATTCAGTACAACTAATGAAACACATGACATAGAAAACATAAAGATAAACTACTACACTCAACACATACATGTCATTGTTTAGTCCCGACCACCTAGTATTCTCTGCTATCACTACTTAAAATTTCTCTTCTAGCTTATTTTTTTCTTTTTCTGCCTCTTTTAGTTTCTACGTCAACTCTGCAATTTATCGTTTATACATAATCTCATCACGTTCGTATCTTTTGGTCAAATCATGATAATACTACAAAGTTTGTTCGAAGAATTCCTGCTTAGAGGGTTCATCAAGCCATACCTCAAAATTGCAATAATTTTCATTATTGCCTCCAAACCTTTTCACACACATCCGGTATATGTGCTCAACTTTACCATCATCCCAATAGTCCGCCACCATACAACGTTTTCGATAATGGCACATTAGTACATAAATGCGTTCAGGCATTTGTTAAAGCCAAAAAAACCCTGCTTTTATGGAAAGTTTTGCTATTTGTTATGGTTAAGCACAGAATTTAACTGGAATGCTCCCGTTATTTATAGGCAAGGCAACACACATAACGGAATATTTAATCACATTGTGCTCACATATAACGTAGTATTTAACCACGCTATGCTTCGCGTGTTAAAGATTCTTTGGGATACAAAACAATTTTTTTGCAGGGGGCAACTTTTCAGATCGACATGATAACACACATAACGTAGTATTTAACCGTACTATATATATTCACATATTTATCAAACATCTTCCTCCTCTGATAGTGTAGTTTTATATTAATTTTAGAGTGAAATTTAAAAGTCAACGTAAAACATTTTTGTTTCTTAATTCAATACTATTTTTGATTACATAAACGGGAGGGAGAAATTCATTAATTTACTCTACTGAAAAATGTTAAATATCAATAAGATTTAACAACAATGGAAACATAATTTTATTTGATATATCTTGCAACATAAACAAGTACATACACTTATTACAACCACATTACAAAAAAAAAACAATATGTGTATCCTTGATAGTTGGGCACATTAGATGAACTTCTACCAGGAGCTGGATTACCACCGCCACCTAAACCAGTTGAAGGATATTTACGATGGTAGTGTCCTGTTTGTGAGCATATGCCACATTTACGCGTATAAACGGTATCACCAACATCCATTTGGTTGCTTATACACTTCCTTTCTTGCACTTGTAGCTTATGTAAACAGTCGTTGTTACACACCATTTTAATGTTTCCGGAGGCTGATAATGCTCAGCACCCACTGATGGCAACTGCCCACTATATGCATTTGAGTATGTAGCAAAACTATATTGCTTATCAACATAGTTGGTTGGTCCTAAACCTGTATGTTGAAAGCACTTGATGGCATGTGAGCACGACATGTGGTAGATGGACCATTTCCCACAAAAACACAACTAGCTGGATTCATTTATGGTGTGTATATTATTCCCCTAGTTTTGATGTATCGCGGTGTGAACTTCAAAAATATTTCGCTCGTTGTAATACTATAAAAATGAATGCCAATATGCTCACCTCATGTATTTCTCAGATCTTTTCATTAGTATTGGCATAAGTTCAACAACCCCCCGCATCAATTCCGATGCACATCTATGCCTTTCAACAAACCTCTCTGCCATTTGTTTGAATGACATCCGCACCATGGCAGTGACAGGAAATCCATGTGCAGAATTCAATAACCCATTGAAAGACTCCGACACATTTGTAATCAGGGTTCCCCATCATCTGCTACCATCCGCATGCAATTTCCATTTGTGAAGCTCATGTCGCATCAACCAATGATAGGCTCTTTCGTCTTCCTTCCTCATCAATTCCATCTGTCTACTGAATTTGCACTCCTGGTGATCAGTTACAGCCATCCACATTAAATTATGCAAGTCCTTCTTGAGATATTTCTTCTATAAATTGGCCTTCAAGTGCCTCACACAGTAATGATGGTATGCATACAGTTCCTGCCATTTACGCAAATGGTCTACAGAACTTAATATACGCCCTTGCGAATAAGATATTAGACAAATACTTGAACGTTGTTCGAAAACGTGCTCCTTCAAGTGGTTCAAAAATAGAGTCCACGTCTTTTGGCTTTCATTGGCACAGATGGCAAAAGCTAGGGGAAATATTTGTTCATTGGCATCTACTACAAGGGCGATCAACATCTTAATATCATACTTTCCATAGACATGATTACTGTCTATGGATAATACAGGATGACAATGCACAAAAACATCAATTGCTGGTTTAAATGCCCATAACAAGTATATGAATATATATGCCTTGGAACACGTATATAAATATATATTCTGCTCCATCTTCCAGTAAACAATAGTCCAGGGGTTAAAATGTTGCAATGCAGCTATATGCATGGGTATAGATGCAAATGACTTATCCCAATCACCAAAAACAATTTCAAATGCATGTTTCTGCCCATGATATGACTTTCTTTTGATAATAGTACACCCATATTCCTAGTGGACTGATGTAATACACTCTTTGATCTTGTACCTTATGGACGCTTCAATGTGTAGAATCAGTTGAAGAGAAATCGAGTCAACATTCAAGTTGAAGTGATTCCTAATGAATGCGTCCATTTCAAAATTGTGGGTGACAATATATTTACCCTTTCCACAACCCAGTTTTCTTGTTACTCGCACGCAGCATCCAATGATAGCCCATACTATCTATGACAAACAACCTTGTATACATCCCATTACTTTTCGCTCTTCAGACATTATGAGAAAATGCTTGGGAATTTAACAAGAAAAAAATTTTAACAGGAGATACAATATTTCTGAATGGATTTTTGCAAGATCCTTAACGCCTTTAAATAAGGGAATGCCCAATCCGGGGGGGTGAATTTTTGAGGTAAAACTCCATTTTAAAATATATTTTACATATTTGAATTATAGTTATGTCAGTTAAGTATAAAAGAGTTATTGGTGGACTAACAAAATATATATAACACCTTTTATTAAGGCGATATACCCTCCTACCATTTCATATTCAGGTATAGCGCCTTAATAAAAAATGCTATATGTATAACGCCTTTTTAAAGAGAGTTATACCTTAACGGGGAAAACGACCGTTAAGGTATAACACCCTTTAAAAAGGCATTATATATAGATATGTTACTCTTTTTTTACCCGACACATTTTCGTTATTTGAGTCTAAAAGAACCACATTTTGGTTTCGGACTTAGAAAAGAAGGGAGGAGGAGGGGGGGAGGGGGGAGGAACGGGAATAGTAGTGGGAGGAGGGAACTTAGAATGGAGCAACTTTTTACTTCTTTCTTTAATTCTTATTTTTATAAATTTAATTTTTTAAACTAACAAGTGACGTGGATATGAGGTGTCATCGCACTGACAAAGGTGTTTAATACTTCTATCTTGATTGAGTTAATGTGTCGAGTTGAAACTTTACAAAGTAAGGGGATCGAAAATTCAAAACTAAACAAGTAAAAAGGTAATTATCGGACTATTCTATCTTTCATAAATATAATAATAGAAACTTTCTTTTAAGAATAGGAGAAGTGAATTTTCATTATTTTCTAAGTTTTACAGAGGCATTCAGCAATCAAACTTTCTTAATGCTTTTTTCAGCGACCGTAACTCAATAGTCGACCCTTACATATGCCGGTGAACGCTCCGGCGATAGTGACCAGGTAAGTAACCCCGACCCTCCCCCTCTCTCTCTCCTCTCTCTCTATTCTCTCTCTCCTCCATTCTTTCTTCTCATTTTTTTATGTTTTCTTCTTCTCCTCCCTTTTAACCCTAGAAGTAGCCATTATTTGCAGCGACTTGTCCCCTCACTGGCGCCGTCTCTTCTTTCTTCTTCTGTCTAGACCGGTTGCAGCCCAACCCCCTCTCATGTTCTTCTTTTCTCTTATGTTCTTCTTTTCTCCTTCTTTCTTCTTTTCTTCTTCTTATGTGCCCGCCGTGTCTCTGCCCCGCCGTTGTTTTTTGGTGATGTTAGACCTGTCCGACAAATCATATTGGGCCAACAAAAGATCCGTGTTCATCAGTGGTGACGGTGGCAACCCTGCATTTGTTTATTTTTCTTGGTCCCGTGGTGTGTTTTGCGTGTTACAGGTAGCATTTTTGTGGTCGTTTGGTGGCGGGAGGGAAGTGCACGCGCAAAAGAAGTAGAGCATTCCAACTGGCAGGAACAAGGGCAGTGTGTCGGGTTTTTCAGCATACGGAATACACCAAGTCGAAAGTACAGGTTAGGGATTGTGGCTATTAGCGGTGAGCAGGACATGCGTGTGTGAACAAAAGGAACAAACCCGATAAGGGTCAACAAGGGTCAGCAGGATTTGGTCGTGAATGTGCTAGGTGGACGCAACATCGTCGTATATACCAAGGCAATCCCCAGGTTCTACTCACGGGAGTTGGTACCTCCCCTTATTCATCTTCCTTTTGTGTTAGTAAAATATTGCAATATTTGTTCCTATTTGTTTATAGATCGTATTAGTGCGCTTATAGTTGTAGTGTGCCTTTGTCTAGCTTTGTCTATTTCCTTGTATGTGTTAGTTATTTCCCTTAGCCTATCATAGGTATACCGGCTGTGGTCTGGAATGGTCAAGTAGGATCATGTCCTCGGGGGGAGCAGGGGGTGGGGTGGGAGGTAGAGCAGGGGTTAGGTGGTGGTTCGGGAGGCAAGGGAGGTAAAGGGTGTCTATAGGTTAAGAATCGGGTCATAGAACGTAGGTACATTAACGGGTAAGTCTATAGAGTTGGCGAAGATTCTCCAAAAGAGGAGGGTCACTATAGCGTGTGTCCAGGAGACAAGGTGGATAGGGTCGAGTACGAAGGATGCAGATGGGTATCAACTTTGGTACTCAGGAGTTGAGAGAGATAAGAATGGAATGCGTATCTTGGTGGATAGGGAACTTAGAGAGTGTGCGGTCGAAGTTAGACGAGTGAATGATAGATTGATGGTTATTAAGTTGGTGGTTGGTGAGTACACCCTTAACGTCATTTGCGCCTATGCGCCGCATGGGGGCCTAGATGAGGAGGTTAAATGACGCTTCTGGGAGGAGATAGATGAGATTGTGCGCCAATTTCCGCCTTCCCAAAAGCTTTTCATAGGAGGGGATTTCAATGGTCATATTGGGGAAAACGCAGGTGGTTATGTCTAGGTATATAGAGGCTTTGGTTTTGGGGACAGGAACAGAGAAGGTACCATGCTGTTGGACTTCGCTAAGGCTTTCGGGTTGGTCATTGCGAACTCTAGATTTTTGAAGATGAATGAGCACTTGGTTACTTTTCAAAATGCAGTGGCAAAGACTCAGATTGACTATCTCCTCCTCAGGAGGTGTGACAGCAGGTTGTGCAAAGACTGCAAGGTGATTTCGAGTGAGACACTCGCGACGCATCATAACACTCTTTGTAATAGATATTGGTATTAGGTTAAAGAGGAGGAAACAGACTTCTCGGGGAAAACCGAGAATCAGATGGGGAGCCTTGACTAAGAGAGTTGGAGTGGCGGCTGTCGGCTATGGGTGCCTAGAGGAGTAGTGGGGACGCAAACACTATGTGGTCAGCAACATCAGACTGTATAAGGGCATATGCGAGAGAGGTATTAGGGGTCTCGAATGATGTCTCTAGTGCGCATAAAGGAGACTAGTAGTGGAATGAAATGGAATGAAGTGGTCCAGGTAAAGTGAAAGTGAAGAAGGTAGCATACAGGAAGTTAGTGGGGAGCATAGGTGTGGAGGAGAGGCGAGCGTGCATGGAGAGATATAAGGTAGTTAGGAATAAAGCTAAATGTTAGTCACAGAGGCTGACTGTGGCTTATGGTCGTATGTATGAGGAATTAGGGGAAAAGGGAGGGAAGAAGAAGTTATTTCGGCTGGCCAAGTTAAGAGAGAGGAAGGCCATGGATTTGTACCAAGTGAGATGCATCAAGGACGAAGATGTTAGGATACTGATGGAAGATGCCCAGATTAAGAGGAGATGACGGACTTACTTCCATAAACTTCTGAATGAAAAAGGGGATCAGGATATTGTGCTAGGCGAATTGGAGCATTCCGAGAGTCACCGTGACTTCGGCCACTGCAGGCGTATCGAGGTTGAGCAGGTTGTAGGGGCTATGTATAAGATGAGTAGGGGCAGAGCAACTGGGACAGACGAGATTCCAGTGGAATTTTGGAAGTGTGTAGGGTGAGCAGGTTTGGAGTAGTTAACTAGGTTGTTCAATTTTATTTTTAAGGCGAAGAAGATGCCGGATGAGCGGAGGTAAAGTACAGTGGTTCCATTGTATAAAAACAAAGGTAATATCCAAAGTTGTAACAATTATAGGGGTATCGAATTACTGAGTCACACCATGAAAGTATGGTAAAGGGTCGTTGAAGTGAGGGTGAGGATGACAATGTCTGTATCCGACAACTAGTTTGGGTTCATGCCAGGTCGTTCTACCACAAAAGCTATACACCTTGTTAGGAGGTTGGTGGAACTGTACAGAGAGAGAAAGAAGGATCTCCATATGGTGTTTATTGACCTAGAGAAAGCGTATGACAAGGTTCCTAGAGAAGTTCTCTGGAGATGTTTGCAGACAAAAGGTGTGTCGGTTCCCTATAATATGGAGATTAGGGACATGTATGATGAGGCTAATACTTGGGTTAGGACAATAGGAGGAGACTCTGTGCTTTTTCCAGTTGAAATGGGGTTACACCAAGGCTCTACGCTCAGTCCGTTCTTATTCACCCTGGTAATGGATGCATTAACAATCCATATTCAAGGGGAGGTGCTATGGTGCATGCTATTTGCCGATGACATAGTTCTGATTGATGATTCACGAGCCGGTGTTAACGAGAGACTAAAAGTTTGGAGACAAACTCTTGAGTCTAAATATTTCAAGCTGAGCAGAATGAAGACGGAATACCTGGAGTGTAAGTTCAGCACTGAGCCGAGGGAAGTGGGGGTGGATGTGAGGCTTGAATCACAGTTTATCACAAGCAGAGGCAGCTTCAAGTACCTTGGGTCGGTTATCCATGAGGAAGGGGAGATTGATGAGGATATCGCATACCGTATTGGGGTAGGATGGATGAAGTGGAGATTAGCATCCGGAGTTTTGTGTTACAAGAGAGTGTCAATGATACTCAAAGGTAAGTTCTATAAAGCGGTGGTTAGACCGACCATGATATATGGGGCTGAGTGTTGGCCTGTTAAGAACTCACATATCCAAAAGATGAAAGTAGTAGAAATGAGGATGTTGAGGTAGATGTGCGGGCACGCTAGGTTGGAAAAGATTAGAAATAATGATATTCGGGATATGGTGCACATGGCTGCCATTGATGACAAGATGCGGGAAACGAGGTACAGATGGTTCGAACATGTACAGAGGAGAAGCCCAGATGCTCAAGTAAGGAGGTGTGAGTGACTGGTTGTGGAGTGCACGAGAAGAGGTAGAGGGTGGCCTAAGAAGTATTGGGGAGAAGTGATGAGGCAGGATATGGCGAGGCTTCAGATTTCCGAGGACATGACACTTGATAAGGAGTTGTGGAGGTCGAGTATTATGGTGGTAGGCTAAGAGGTAGTTGCGTCTTGCGTTACTGTTGTGAGCCTAGTCTGGTAGGGTTTTTGTCAGAAATAGCTAGGGGCATTGCCGTGTCGTACTATTTTCTCTTTTTGGCGCATGACCTATTTATTAGCCATCATTTTTGTTTTGCATTTTTCCTTCTGCATTTTATGTTCCTATTTTTCCTATAATTTCTTATGATGAAACTAATATTCTCTCATTTTAGTTTTTCTTATTATCTTGAGCCGAGGGTCTTCCGGAAATAGCCTCTCTATTCTTTCGGGGTCACGGTAAGGTTTGCGTACATATTACCTCTTCCCCCAGACCTCATTTGTGAGATTTTACAAGGTTGTTGTTATTGTTGTTTCTTTTAAGAATGGAAAGATCTATACATAGGAAAAACACCAATTTTAGTGGACTAGGATTTGGACAAAAAAGGTACATTTTTGTCCGTAATTGAATGAATCATGCAAGAGTAAGGTCCCATTTGGGGGGTCCAAATTTATTTTGATGTGAATATTTGTACTTATTGAAAATTTGGAAGCGTTTAGGGTAATAGGGTACACTAACAAGTAACACCGTACACGTAAATTATCTCCGGATACCGATGAAAACAAGACCTTTTGATAGATTGTGTCTAGAAATTTAAAGTCTTCTCCGGAACAGTACGAATTCCAATATTTGGATGGATGCCCATTCTTTTCTTTTTGATTATAAAGTTAGTATATATCATAACAAAAATTAGGGTCACCATGGACCAATGTGTTTGCAGCGCAAGGTATCCAACATGTACAGATGAACTACAAATATCTGAAATTTCCCTAGCTTCATAAGCAAACACGAAAGGAACTGCTAGATATAGGTCATATTTACCCGGTTACTTTCGTATGTTGTCTATATTTAGCATCCGTCATATTATTTAGCCAAATTTATTCCAATAGTTATAATATGCAGGCTTACCTATCTCTAGCAAACCATTAAAATTATCCCTAATCCTAATGGTTATTCACAATTTCCCAAGTTCCTGTTATTTAAGACATTTATTCTTTTTCTTTATCAAATATTTTTGGAGGAGGAAGAGGAGGAGAAGACAGTGTGCTTATTTAATATATATAACCATACCTTTAGTTATATTATAAAAAGTGAGAGAACCAAAATTATAAATCTTATTGGACAATAAATTTCATATCAAACTAACTAATACATCACAATCAAAAAATTATCGGTATTTTGACAAGCACCCATACAAAAGAAGAAACCAAAGAATCATAAGATTGCTTTTAAAGTTTACTCTGAAATTGATATCTTATTAGTATTTCATGGGAGTATAATCGATAATATTATTTGCGAATTTAGATTCTCCCACACTTTCGAGTTGTATATATGCATTTGGTCTTTAATCTTTGAAATATCAATATTAGATATGGTCCCCAAGTTTAAAAAATGTGCAAAAGATGGGACCTCGTGTATTCAAAGTCAATTATGGTCCATTAGAATGACATTAAAGAATTTAATACTCATTTTTTGCTCTTTCATTAGTTTGGCTTTTCTCGATTGCTCTAACATTTTATGGAACTATCAAGTTTATGGCGCTTTATTTTCAACCAATAATGAATAAAAGATAAGAATAAGTCTCTTACATGAAGGAATTTTAGAGATTGTGGATAATTTTTAAAGGTTTGCTAGAGGTATGGGTAGACTTAGCCAGATAATATAACGGTAGACTAAATTTGGCCGAATTGTATAGCGGTAGTGTTTAACCAAAAAAAATAAATTTTTAGTCAAATTTGAAAAAGAAGAATCGGGTTACTGATAATTGAAAAATAAATAGATAAAGAAAAGAATTTTCAAGTACTCGGGTATGAAAGCTTGTGAATCAAAGTATATTTCAATGATGTTTCGTGTCCTACATTTGATCAGATATCTCCCTTTTATAGACATCTTAGGAATATACGTTTTGCCCAAATCATAACGATGTAATGAGGCTATTATGAGTAATTAATGATATTGAATGCTACGTTACATAATCATTATATTCAATACAAATTCTCTAACGTATTCTACATTTAATGCCTATTAAATGCCGTATATGCACCCTTTTCTATTGTTAGATTCATTTCTTTTGATTCTCGGATATAAAGGACTTAGACAGGTACGGGCGCTGAGTTATTTGAATAACTACCCGTGCCTCTTCCCCTGCCATTTGCTCGTATCTATTGCAACTCGTGCCTCTTGGTTAGTTATAATTTTTTGACCGTTTGACCAGTCTACGTGTCTCGGCACTCCTCTTTGATCCCGCATCTCTTTTATACCGCACCTAATATGTGATTCCTTGACCAATTGTAGCCTTTTGATAATTTCACGTGTCACATTTTATCACCATTCATTTATGCACATATATTTTCCCAATACAGATAGTCCCCCCACTTTCCATTTATTCATTAGTTTGAATACTTGGAAAGTGGATTTCATAAAAGAAGAAATTTTGTCACCATTAATACTCTGATAAAGTTGACGCTTCGACTGTCACTTCCTTTCAATGCTCTAAACACGTGTTGCTTCCTCGTTGGTTGTACTGTCTCATAGTACTTTTTTAGGCTTTCTTTTCAACTTCGCTTTCCACAAAGTATCAGTTATCATTATTGTGGTTCCTCCATCATCATATTTCTCAATAATATAAATATAGCTTCCTTTTGTCCCATTCTTCATAAATTGACTTGAATACTTTCGCCTTACTAATTTTCTTCATCATCCCCTACTTCAATTCAACTCCTGCATTCATGGCTTCATCAAACCCTAACCCTAGGAAAACTCCCATTTTAGATAATTTTCCTAACGCTCCTGTTAGACATAGAAGAGGAGGCAGGCTACGCAATTTAAGCTCCACTCGTGATGGTAGCACTTCAACGCATCCTTCTGGTTATGGTCCTTCCTCTAGAACCAGAGGTTCGCATTCTCAAAGAGGTTCTTCTCAAAGTAAAGACTCTTTTGAACCGCCGCGTGAACCCTTGGTGGAAGAAATTATTCCTGCAGAATTTTCTTTTCAACATGATAAAGAATCCTTAAAACCTCAAGTTGCTGCACTAGACCCTGCTGACCCTTACCCTACTCTAATTACATGTTCTTTGGCACCTGTAGTTAGGAAGGAGTGCCATTGGGCTGAAGATTTTTCCATTATAATTGCTAACCCAAATAAAAGAGTTACCTCCTATATTATAGGTTATTCCTTTGTTTATACCTACCCTTTCACTTTAGGGTTTAAACCAGCTATCGACCCGGTCATTTTAGACTTCTGCCGGGCTTTTAATGTTTGCTTAGGACAAATTGGTCCTATAGTATGGCGAGTTGTTGCATGCTTGAGGCACCTTGCTAATAAAGCCAACGTAGAATTTACCTTTCCCCATTTAATTCACCTTTACTCTCCTAGATTTTTCCGAAACGGGATATTTGGCTTAGCAGCCAGGAGAAAAAGAGTGTTGGTGAATCTTGAAGATGAAAAAGATCGTGGCTGGTATGCTCGGTATGTTGCTACCCCTACTGTGGGTCTAGTCGGTGAAAAGAACATCCGCTTTCTGGAGAAGAGGAACTTTGCACGTAAGTATTAAATATCCCTATACTTGTTTATTCCCAACATTACTTGTTTTAACTTTCGTGTTTCTTTTTCATCAACCATGGGTATGGTTGCACCCGTACCTAATATCCGTGGTTGGGTAGAAAGACTTTTGAAGGTTGCACCAATGGAAGGTAGGGTGTGGAAAACCCTTTCCAGTCGCTATGGTTGGAAACCAAAAACTCATGGTAAGAGTATTTTTTTTTAAGTATCCTTTCTTATCTTGGCTTTTCAACCTTTCTTTTCTTAGGTTTTGCCACTCGAGGAATCACTCTTGAAGGTGTTTTGACATCATGTGGCCAAGACATATGCCTAGGATCACACCAGGATATTTCAGCTCCCTCGAGATCTGAGAAAAGGAAATCGGTTCTTGAAGATGATTCTGAAGGAGAGGGTGAGGGCGCTTTGGTAACTAGACCACGAGCCAGGAGACAAATTATCTCCGATGATGAGATCAATGTCACTCATGACTTTTCCCTTTCCGAACTTGTCATAGCTCCAGTAGTCATTCGTGACGATGAGATTTCTCCCCATATGATACAGTCGAATCTATAAACCAACGTTTTATTAGTGGTTTTAGTAGTGATCCTTTAGGTACGGTTTTGGATGAACCTCCCTTGTCTTCTTCTACCATTCCTGTAATCGTTTCTCTGCCTCCCTCATCTGTTACTTCTTTTCCTTATTCTACTATTCCTTCTCAAACAATCACTCCTCCCATAGTCCATTACACTGAAATGGGCTCCTCAAGTAGGAGTTCCACTATGAGGAGTGTTACCATTGAAGTCCCTGCTAATAGCAGCCTTCTGAGGAAATCTGGGCAAGCCGACACCTGGCTTGAGCCTTTAATTGGCCGCATTGAAAATGCAAAACTCGAGAGTCATAGTAATATGACTCTCTTGAATGACATTGTTCATGCCAGTCTAAAGGTATTCCTTAATTTCTTTTGTTTCTTAAAATATTTTTTCCTTTAGGAATTTTAACCTTATATACTTTACATGAACAGATTAATCTCATCGGTACCGAGCTTATGAACCGAATTCCTCTTTTAGAGAAACTGGCTAGTGGCCTGGAAAAAATAGCCTATGAAGCTGAAGGAGTTGCTCGTGACTCTCAATTAGAAGCCAACAATTGGAAAGGTCAATATGAGAGTTGACAGATTGAAATGGACATTTTGGAGAAGAGAAAAAGTTCTTTAGAGAAACAAGTCCAAACTCTTACCTCTAAATTGGCAACAGTCAAGGCCAATGCGGATCAATCTAAGAGAGAAAAAGAACTTTTTGCAGAACAATTATCCACGGTTGCTGATAAAAATAAAGCTTTGAAGGCTTTGTTGACTCAGAAAGAAACATATGTAGAATGGGTGACACAAGAACTTGCTCGAGTACAAAAAGAATTACGAGCCTCTACAGACAAAGTTCATTCTTTGGAAAATGCTCATACCTCATTGCAGTCATCTCATGATTCTCTTTTGCTTAGGAACGAGGAGCTCAAGAACGAAGTTACGGCCTGGGAGAAAGATTATGAACTTCTCGAGGAATCCTCCAACATTAAAGTGAGTTGGACCTATCTCAAGACCCGCCGTGACACTTTAGTAGAGGTGAGCCATGGAGATTTTAACCTTGAATCTGAGTTGGCTAAGGTAAATAAAGCCATTGAAAGAACACAACAACCATCGGATTTTTCATCTCCTGAAACTAGTCTTCCTTCAGTTGAAAACCATTTGACTGAGGTTCCTTCAAATGAAACTTCTTTGATTGAGACTACTTTTGTTGGAGTTCCTATAGATGAAGTTTCTGTACCTGAAGTCCCTATGTCTGTTGTACCCGAGACTCCTGTGAATGATGATATCACTGCTAATGTTGTGCTTCCCTTAAGTTCTTCTGTGCCTATTGCCATTAATCAAGCTGAAGTTTCGCCCGTGGTTGTTGCCAGTACCATAACTGAAGATCAACTCTTAACTGTTGATGGTGCAAGTACAGTTAAGCCTGCAAATGACCCTTTTCAGTTCTTTTACCTTAAAAGGGTTTTTTTTTTGTTTTTTTATTTGTGATTTTAGTTTTATCCTTTTTGCAGGTGCCCCTTTGGAAGGCTATGTTCAAAGTTTTTAATTTTCTATGATAACTTTTTGTAATCAAACTCCTAACTTAGGATTTTTTAAGATTTCAAGTCAAGCTTTGTATAAGGGGCACTTGATTCGATGATCAAGTTTAAGAAGTTCGTTTTACCAAACTCAAATCTGTTCTATTTATGCCTCTTATTTTTGTCGGACTTAAAAAATAGATTGCATTTTTACTTTCTGAAAATGCTTTCATTATTATCATGATTAAATAACATGAGTTTTATAAAAGAGGGCCTTTTTATATATTGACACTTGATGAAGAAGACGTCTCAACTTCATAATGGTGTTTTATAATGGTGTTACATAATGATTTTGTAACAGATTCACAAAAAATACAACAATAGCTACCGGGTTTTTTTCTTCCTATAACCCGTTTTCATATACAGCCTTTACCCTAATTAAGAAAGGTTTGAGAGGTGAATCCATTGTTCTCATGGGAAATGACGGAATGTCACGGCTCATTTAGCTTCCACTCTACACCTGACTTCTTTTAGGCTTGAGTTTATATACACCTGATTGTATATTCTATGTAGTCCCCCAAGTGTTTGAGTGTTGAAGTATGAAGCCTCGAGCACTTGATAGTTTCCTCCATCTGGCCCCTTTCCTGAAAATGAAATATGTACGGGACTTGGGGGTATGATTATAGATGAAGACTGCTTTACCCGTATATGTTTCTATCAGAATTATTGTTACCCTAGGTTTGGAATTTTAGTATATTCCATTTTGCCTTACAAGTCGTGACTCATCATTTAGCAAAGGTAAGCGTTTTGCCTATCATCTAAAATCGTTAGTCAAAAAATAGTTAATAATTCAGAAAATAAAATCTAACATAATGATACCTGACCGAGTGTCTTTCCTTAGAAGTAATATCTCTTCAAATGAATAACATTCCAATGTGAAGGAAGTATTTTCCCGTCCATTGTCTCCAACTCATATGCTTCTTTCCCTGTAATATCATAAATTCTATAGGGCCCTTCCCAAGTTGGACTTAACTTACCAGCGTTGGATGCCCTTGTAGACTGAAAGACCTTTTTAAGCACGAAGTCCCCAATTTTGAAGTATCGCAAACGAGCTTTCCTGTTGTAGTATCGTTCGATTACTTGCTTTTGTGTGTCCATTCTTATTAACGCATCCTCTCTCCTGCCTTCTAACAAATCTAAATTGACCCGCATCTCTTTATCATTAGATTCCTACGTTGCTTGGGACACCCTCGTGGTTGGTTCCCCTATCTCAACGGGGATAAGTGTCTCAGCCCCGTAATCCAAGGAAAAAGGGGTCTCACTTGTGCTTGTTTTCGTGCTTGTGCAATATGCCCATAAGACTCCAGGTAATACTTCAGGCCAGTTACCCTTTGATTCCTCTAATCGTTTCTTTAAATTATTGATGATGATTTTATTTATCGATTCCTCTTGCCCATTCCCTACTGGATGATATGGTGTTGATGTTATCCTTTTTATTTTCCAACTTTGAAGGAATTCCGTGACCTGAGCTCCGATAAATTGAGGACCATTGTCACACACAATTTCTTTTGGTACACCAAATCGATAAATGATATTTCGCCAAATGAAATCCTTGACTTCTTTTTCTTGTACCTGTTTAAATGCTCCTGCTTCTACCCGTTTAGTAAAATAGTTAGTGAGTACGAATAGAAATTTTACCTGTCCTATAGCTTGAGGCAATGGTCCAACTATGTCCATTCCCCATTTCATAAATGGCCACGGTGCAATAACCAAATGTAACAACTCAGCAGGTCTGTGCATATTATTACTGTATCTCTGGCATTTATCGCATTTAGCTACGAAATTCGTTGCTTTTTCTTCCATTTTGGGCCAGTAATATCCTGCCCTGATCAAAGTTCTTACCAATGACCTTCCTCCTGCGTGGTTTCCACAATGTCCTTCATGTATTTCCCTCATTACGTATTCCATTTGAGAAGGTCCAAGGCACCTTGCTAATGGGCCACCAAACATCTTTCGATAAAGGTTACCTTGTTTTAAACAGTAATGAGCTGCCTTTTTACGAAGTGCATGCGCTTTTAGCTTGACATGAGGTATGGTACCGTACTGCAAAAAAGCTATAAGTTCATTTCTCCAATCCCAGGTTAGATTATTAAAGTTTACCTCGTTCTTATCAGGTTCGAGAACAGAGTGAAATAAATGTATAACTGAGGCATTGGAATCCTTTGTTATATCAGCTGCTGATGCAAGGTTCGCTAAGGCATCTGATTCAACATTATCATCCCTTGGTATTTGTATAACTTTCCAAGACTGGAACTGTTTTATCAGTTCCCTTACCTTTTCCAAATGTTGCTGCATCCTTAACTCCCTGGCTGTGTAACTCCCCAGTATTTGATTAACCACGAGTTGAGAATAACTTTTGATCACCACCTGGCTTATCGCGAGTTCTCGTGCCAATTCCAGACCTGCAATTACAACTTCATACTTTGCTTCATTATTAGTTACAGAATGACATTTAATAGCTTGCCTAATAGTTTCTCCCGTGGGTGGTACTAAAACAATTCCTAAGCCTGCACCCTTAATGTTAGACGATCCATCAGTGAATAAAGTCCATACTCCTGGATTTGCTCCATTAAGTACCTGAACTTCTTTTTTGGCTTCCAATTGTATTCCCTGGCTAAAATCAACCACGAAATCCACCAGTACTTGGGATTTTATTATTGTTCTGGGTAGATACGTGATTTCATACTCACTTAATTCTATAGCCCATTTAGCTAACCTTCCTGACAACTCATGTATATGTAGAATATTACGTAAGGGAAATGCAGTTACTACAACAATTGGGTGACATTGGAAATATGGTCTCAATTTTCTAGATGCCATGATTAAAGCTAATGCTAATTTTTCTAATTGTGGATAACGTGACTCCGCATCTAACAAAGATTTACTAACATAATAGACAGGAGATTGTTTACCTTGTTCTTCTCGAACCAATACTGCACTTACCGCAACTTCTGAGACTAGGTAGGTAAAAAGTCTTTCCCCAACCTTAGGTTTTGCTAACAGTGGTGGGTTTGCCAAATATGTCTTCAAGTTCCTACGTGCTTGTTGACATTCTTAATTCCACTCAAAGTGATCTTGTTTTTTAAGGGCTGAGAAAAACTTGAAACATTTTTCTGATGACTTTGAGATGAATCTTCCCAAGGTCGCGATCCTTCCTGTGAGTCTTTGAACTTCTTTTTTGTTTGAAAGTACATCAGGAATTTCTTCAATAGCTTTAATCTGAGCTGGGTTCACTTCAATACCACGGTTAGAAACAAGAAAACCCAAAAATTTTCCTGATGCCACACCAAATGCACATTTTTCTGGGTTCAATTTCATATT
This sequence comes from Nicotiana glauca, assembly GCA_026770625.1. Lineage (NCBI taxonomy): Eukaryota > Viridiplantae > Streptophyta > Magnoliopsida > Solanales > Solanaceae > Nicotiana > Nicotiana glauca. The sequence goes on along the minus strand of MU761900.1, from coordinate 12,701 downwards.
ATATTTTCGTAAGATTCTAAATGCTTCAGATAAATGTGATAGATGATCCTCTGAATGTTGAGTCTTAACTAACATGTCATCTATATAAACTTCCATGGTATTACCTAACTGTTCTTGAAACATTCGAGTAACTAACTCTGATATGTTGCACCAGCATTTTTAAGACCAAAGGGCATTACTTTATAATAATAAGTCCCCCTGTTCATTATAAAAGATGCTTTTTCCTCATCTTCTGGATCCATTTTGATTTGGTTATAACCTAAGTATGCATCTAAAAAACTTAACTGTTCATGTCCTGCAGTAGCATCAATTAACTGATCTATATGTGGTAAAGAAAAAGAATCCTTCGGACAGGCTTTATTAAGATCAGTGTAATTCGCACATATACGCCATTTACCATTCTTCTTAGGAACCACAACAGTGTTAGGCAACCAGTTAGGATATTTTACCTCACGAATTGATCCTATTTTGAGCAATTTTTCAACCTCTTCCTGAATCACTTGATTCTTAAAAGCCCCTTGCTTTCGTTTCTTTTGCTTGACTGAGGGATATGATGGGTCTTCATTCAATTTATGAGTCATGACCTCCGATGGTATTCATGTCATGTCAGAATGGAACCAAGCAAAACAATCTGCGTTGGCTTTTAAAAATTCAATTAAATTACGTTTTACCTCTGGGCTGAGATTTGCTCCTATATACACTTTCCTCTCGGGCCAGTGTATAAATAAAACCACAGCCTCTAACTCTTCAATCGTCATTTTAATGTTCTCGTTTTCCTCTGGTTCTTGAATAGTGTCAGGCCTTGAATCCACATATGTGTTTCCTTCTTCAGTTAAGGACGAAGCTTCTCCCTCCTTCACTGAACTCTGTAACTGCTATTTGGCTTCGCTTTGATCAGTTGGATCTGCAACGGAATTTATACTCCTGGATGTTTGTTGATCACTTCTGATTTGGAAAATTCCCCATGGTGAGGGAAATTTAATAACTTGATGCAACGTTGACGGTACAGCATCCATATCATGGATCCATGGCCTCCCAAGAATTATGTTATAAGCCATTTCCAAATCTACCACCTGGAACATAGTATCTTTGACAACACCTTCTGTAAAGGTGGTAAGTATCGCTTCGCCCTTGGTTATGACATTGGAATTATCAAACCCTGACAAAGTATAGGCTTTTGGAACTAACTTGTCCTCAGCTTGTATTTCGCGTAACACTCGTATCAAGATAATATTTAATGAACTACCTGGATCAATCAGAACACGTTTAACATTAGTATCATGTACAAGTAATGATATTACCAATGCGTCGTTATGTGGAGTCATGAGGCCTTCTGCATCTACGTCACTGAACGTGATATTTTCCTCCTCCAACAAGTGTCATAACTGCTTTCCATGAGTGATCATCATTTGGATATTTCATTGGCTGCAGTATATGAGACACCATTGACATCTTCTCCTCCACTTATAACGTTGACTGTCCATTTCGGAGAGGGAGGCTTCGGGGGCTCTTGTCTATTTTTCATATATGCTTGTTTACCTTTTTCACTGAATACTTCAGTGAGATATCCTTGCTTTAATCTGCCATTTTATGCCCATGATCATTATGGAATTCACACCAGTGATCTGGATTTCTTCTACTTGGGTTTGATCTCATCTCTTTCGGCCATCGTACCTTATCTCCCATTCCTCTTAAAATAGCCATGAGCTCGGAAGTGGTCACATTAAAATTATAACCACCAAACCTTGCCTTCAAACTTCCATCATCATCTCGCTGTCCACGTGTACCTCGACCATTGCCGAACCATGATGAAGAGCCTGATTCCCTGGGCATATGATCGTACCTTTCTTGTTTCGACCATGAGTATTTACCCACAGGTCCCATATAAGGACCGTACCTATTTTTACCGGATCTCCTTTCATTGTCTACATGCCCTGAACTTGTTTCCTCATCTGTTTTTGGTCGCAAGATAATGTCTTCCTCGATCCTCATCTTCGTGATATACCTGTTGTAGACGTCTTTTCATGTTGTTGCTGGGAATTCTCGAAGGCTTTCTTTGAGTATCCTCGTGGCTTCTAAACTTTTCTCATTCAGGTTGCTAGCAAAGGCTGTGGCTGCCCAGTTGTTAGGTACTCGTGGTAGCAACATTCTTTCTTGTTGAAATTTATCTACAAATTCCCTCAATAACTCGGAATTCCCTTTCTTGATTTTGAAGATGTCCTCCATCCTCTTTTCAACTTTTTGAGCTCCCGAATGTGCTTTAATGAACAAATCTGCAAGCTCGGCAAAGGAATTTATAGAATTTTCAGGTAAAAGAGAATACCAGGTTAAAGCTCCTTTGGTGAGTGTTTCACCAATTTTTTTGACCAGGACTGATTCGATTTCTTGCTTAGTCAAGTCATTCTCTTTGACACATGTGGTGAATGCAGTGACGTGATCTCGTGGGTCTGATGTTCCATCGTACTTTGGGATATCAGGCATTTTAAACTTTTTCGGAATTGAGAGGGGGGCGGCACTTGGCTTCCATGTTTGTTGAGAATATTTGTCTATGTCTACTCCTTTGATCATGGGCGGCACCCCAGGTATTTGTCTATGCATTCATTTTGCTCCTTAAGCTGTTTCTGCAAGGTTAGTACGAGATTTTGTAAATCAGAATTAGCTTGATTACCTGGGTCTCCTTCTTGCATTTCACTAGGAGTTC